>OZ020514.1:18178766-18238733 GCA_963971425.1 Bryoerythrophyllum caledonicum
CCACTGGGGCGGCCGTCGGCTGAGCCTGGCCGACCGCACGGGTAGGCCGTCCGCCCGCCGGCCATCTGCCTGGCTTACGTCCGCCAGCCTCGTCCGCCTGTTTTTTTTTTTTTTTCTAAATTTATTTTATTTTTATTTTTTTCTTCTGTAATAGTAATGAAAGTTGTTAACCCCTAAGGTCCTGTGACAGTTTTACACCAAAAACACTTCAAAAGTATTAGATTCTAATGAAATGGACATAGAAGGAAACAAGAACTTCAATTTCTAGTTTTGACCGTAGGATCTCAATTAAGACTTACTAAGTAATGTACTCACAGAATTTCATAAAATTTGACAACACGGATTGAAAGTTTATAGTGTTTGAAGTCAAGCAAATGGTTCATTTTCTTACCTCCACTCAATGGATCAACAGTCTTTGACTTTACTTGGTGTCAAATTTTTGCACTACACAAGGTCTTAATCCATTACCATGTTGTTAAACATGATGATAGTTCTTGATACACCACTTTTTAGAGGTAAAGGACGAGTGTAGCATATTAAAAACAAATGTGCAATGAGTGGAGGTTTGAAATTTGCCAATTCACACTTTAATTTTTTGTGAGATGAATATGTTTTTGATTGATAATCTGAATAGTGAATAGGAAGGCTTACACTAGATGTTGTTGTGGAAAAAATAAAAAGTGAAAATTATGAAGATCTTTAAATTTTATCTAGAAAAGAAGAAATTTTTTTGTACTTTGCCCAACAATGAGTGACAATGTGTGAAAATGTTTGACTTGGGTTGATAAGCTGTTTTTCAGTTAAGACAAGAACTTTTTTTTGACAATATGGGGGCAAATAATATTGCTTGCGAGTATTCAAAATCTCACTTTCAATAGAGTGTCCTAACAAAAGTTTTTGGAGGTGCCCGAGGTGCCCGCTTTCCTCATTGGAAATTCAAAACCCTAAAACTTTTTCATCCAATGTCCAATTTAAGAAAAAAATGTTTTCTTACTAAGGTATCAGTAATGCCTTTCTATAATATAAATTTCAAAGAGAAATGTTTGAAATTCACACTGTAGGAACTTGACCAAACTTTCAAAAAGCCCATTTTTGACACTTCGTCCTTTAGGAGTTAAGATGGAGCTATATACCGTAAGGTTATAGAGCTACAGACTCTAGGAAAACCAAAATATAAGAGAGAGAGAGAGATAGAGAGAGCAAATTTAAGGGAGAGACAACAAATAACACAGTTATATTTGAAGTATATTAGTTATGGACCAAATGGAGCTGCTGGTAAACAAGGCGGCGAACATTGTGGTCCGGGAGGAACCGATGGCGCCAAACTCGAGCATTGACTTCGACTCATCACCGGATGTAGCCAGACCATCAAGGAATGTGCGGGAATCTTCTGGCAAGGGTAAACGGCCGGCAAATGAGGCTTTTGGCAAAACGGATGTGTCTTCACCCGAACATTGAAGCAAGGCTTTGCATACCAATCCGAAGACGGCCAAGACTGGGAAGAACCCTCTTCCGGCAACGCTGATCCACGAGACTCTCCCGGTCTTTTAGATACATGCTTTCTCCCCCTCCTCCACCCACTGGAAGACGACTTCTCCATTGTCCAGGGATCTTCCAAAGGAGACCTCCAATGTCAAGGCTGTGGTGGGAACCACGACCGGCACGGCGGAGAAGGCGACCCATGCACCACCCTCATCCGACAAACCGAAGCCGGAAACCCCAACTTCTAGAAGCACGATACAAGCACCTGTGAGCCCAATTTTAGGGTCCCATTTAATTTTTGGATAAATTGTTGAATTTTGGTACACTAATAAGAAGTTCGCCACGACAGGCGATCAAAAGTGTTAAAAACCCTGAATACTTCACCAAATTAGTGGAAGGAAGTTTGGGTTATTATGGATGACTTAGGTGCAAGGAGAAAAGATAAAGAGATTTATAAGGCCCTTCAGTAGTATTTTAGTACTTCGACAGGTTCGACGCGTTGGAGGATTTGTGGAGGTTGGTTTACGCGTTGTAAACCAACGAAGAGGTTAAACGGCCCCAGGAAACCCTAGATACTAGCTCTAGCTAGTAATTAGAGTTAGTATTAGAGTCTTTTGACTTTTAGGGCATTGGTGGTGTCTTTGACACCTCATTTGGGACTTGGAGTCCAAATGACCTCCACGTGTAGTGTAGGGAGACTCATCTTTCTCAAGTTGAGTCTCCCACGTGATGGAGTGAGAGAGTGCGTGCGTGCGTGCACTTCTTAAACTTCATTGTTATTATGCGACCATTCTTTAAGAATGGCATTGGCTTGACTATGTGTAGTTTATGAGTATTTTCTACTTGTTTATTACTTGAGAAAGATCATCACTAAGATATGAGTGTATTCCTAGTGATTTAGTGACACTTAAAACCCTCAAAATGTTGTGTTTAGGGTGTTTTTGAGCAATGTTATAGTGCTGAAATTTTATTGCAAAACCTCACGTGTGCTTAGCTAAGCGGATGAAATCCATTGGATAAGGGTGAGAATGAGTGGCGGATGTCAACTCTAAGCCGATCCGAGTGGATGATAGTCCGTTGACCTTAGTCTTGATCCACACTTTCTGTGAGGATCTGTAGATCCGCTACGTGCGAGAGTGCACGCAATAGAGAGACGACGACGTAGGGTCTGTGCGAAGGCGGTGGTTGCAAGTGCGACTTCGGGAGCTTGCTGAAGGTGGACGGGCGTAACGTCTGGGCGAACGACCTTGGGAGCCGCGGCGATGGCTGTGGTGGAGGAGCTACAGACGAAGCTGGACCCGGAGTTGGAGTCCTAAGTGGCATTCGGCGCTGCTGTGGTGGTGGTGATCGTGGTTTTTGACTTTTGTGTGCAGAACGTCGGTGGCGGTGAGAGTTCACTCAATGTGCAGTTGCGCAAGGAGCTGGACCAGTTTGCGTCGCTAGTGCATTTCTTTAACTTGCCAGGGCTTAAGACGCGCCACGACAATGTCAACATCGTGGTAATTTGGGAGACCGGAGCAGGGATCCACGTGAGAGCTCCCACGCCTGCAAACGGCTTCGTCGCCTTGCGACCCCTTCTCTCCGGGCTGTGGAGAAGAGAATGCAAGTTACAAAGGCAGGAGCAGCTTGGAACCAGATCTTACCATCCTTCCCAAAAGTAAATTGGACCAGGATCTCACCATCCTCTCCATAGGTGACCCACCTATGAAGAAAGAGCCTCTCTGCACAGTGAACTGCTTCCGCGTTGATCTAGTACGTGGGTCGGATGGCGTGACCTATTGGTGCGGTGTGAGGAAGGCGCAGGCTGTTCGAGTGGGGACTGCTCGCGAAGCTGAATCCGTTGGTGAAGGAGGTCGTGCCGCCGTCGTTGGCGGACAGGACGATTACGTCGTCCGGGGGCTCGTCCATGGAACAGGCGCAAAGGAAGGTGGACGCTGACATTTGATCTCTTGCATGGTACTTTGCAACATACTCTGCGAGTCTGAACTTCTGCGAGTGCGGGAGAAGCTTGTTGTGCCAGAGGCGGAGTGGCCTCGTGCGATTGACGAACTCATGAGCGAGAACCACATTGAGGAGGCTGGCGTTCTTGGTACATGAAATTAGTTTAAGAGTTACGTCGTGGCTGTCTCGTTGAACAGGGGTTCCCAAATGGATGTCGAAGGCCAACAACATCTCATGTAGAGTGGTGTCGGCGATTGCGGCACCAGCCCTGCGCGCGCGGCGTGCAAGTACCAGCGACGGGGTTGTGGTTTACGCTGGTCGATAGACCCACTGGTCTCCAGTTCGGCGCTTTTCAGACACCAACATAGTGTTGATGCAGCACCAAGCATTAGGCTATCGTGCGGCATTCACCAGGAGCAACAACTTTACGCCGGATGCACAAATGAACTACAGGGTGTGGTGCATGAGCGAGGAGTGAGAGGTATCTCTTCAGACGCAGGAGGGTTCAGACAGACATAGCGCAAACAGGCACAGACAGTGTTCGCTAAGGGTGTCTCCGACTCAGTCTGTTGGTTTATGGCTTATACCCTGTTGATGATCTATACCCGGCTACGGTGTAGTACCCAGTCCTTGCAGATGATACTTGGTCCTCACAGCTGATACCCGAGACATCGGTTTATACCCGGTTGTGATTGAGATTCGGGGCAGATATTGCTATCCACGATAGTGATTGATATCCAGGGAGAGGTTGATATGTGGTTTTGGAACTGGTACCCTGTTTGTGTTTGAGACCCTCTTGTTTGTTGTTACCCTGTCGGCCGTGATACCCTTTCCAAGCTTATACCCGGCAGGCTTCCGACACTCGGACTGGGTCATGATACCCGGTGTGAGCCAAATGAACCACCCCCTAACGGGTGGCTTATCTTGAACACAAGACCCTAAGTGTGGGATGCAGCCCCTTGTTCAAACACCCTTCAACCATTCATACAAGCACGGTGACCCAAGGTGTGGTCACTCAAGAAGGTTCATTAATGATTAGTGTTGTGATGGCTAGATTCAGCCTTAAATTAAACCCAACTTTTAAACAAGCATAAGTTCCACCTCAAAGCTCGGTTTTCAACGTTTTAAAGCTCAATTAGGTTCAATTCCACCTTGTGAACTTGATTAGAACCTCAACAACCAATTCCAGAATTAAGTGCGACCCTGACGGCAGTGGCCAGCAGACAGGTTTCTTCTTATTATTCCCAAAGTTTAATTCTTCATTATCTTCGTGGTTATGACTCCGTTTTCTATGTTTGTTTTTTGTATTCTTATTAGTTTTTCTTGCTTAACACGATGGCAGCCTTCAATTAACCGTTTGACTAAATCCTGGACCCACGGCCAACGACCAGCAGTGTACACTTAACATATGCGTTTATTCAAGATCATGCACCACACATTCACGTGTACACCTCATACATTTGCACAAGTGATCCTACTCGAAACTTACACCATGCATGAGCCTCCAGCTGCATTCACTTACTAATGACGATTAAACTGATTGTTGGGTTGAACATATAGCAAACCCTAATCCTAGTAAAAAATTGGCAGCGCTTCCGCGTGATTTCTGTATTTAGAAAATTAGGGTTGGGTAGAAGTCCACTAAGGTTACTCACTTTTGGGCAAAAAAAATATACTGCAGAGTATATTTGTTTTGAAGCCCTTTGTTAAATTGTTGTTGAACGCCAACCGTCCATTGATTAGGTGTAAAGAAATCATGGCCAATAAAATGTTAGGTGAACAGAAAATATCTTGAAGAAAGTGCTGATTTTTTGGACTTTGTGTTGTCATAACACATGTCGATTTGTAGGTGGCCGAACCCTTTCCCGAGATGAGTACATTGCATACTGCAGAGACTGAAAATATACCAAATATACTACGCAGTATATATGTTGAATCAAGGCACCAAAAACTAGGTTTTGAAGAAAATGATGGAAGAAAAAAGTTTTTTTGAAATTTTTTTATGTACCAAGATAGATTTTTGTATACTAATGAAGGTTGGATAAGAATTTGGAGCAAAAATCAACATTAATTTCTTATTTAGGCTTCTTGAAAAAATAACTTATTTTTTATCAATAAAAGCCAAATTAAGTTTTGGATCTAGAATTTTCAATCATAATGTAGAAGCACATTATGGTATGAAAATTCGAAGTATTTTACCTCCTGAAACTCTAAAAAAAGTATATTTGTCTGATTTGAGATACCTGTGACATGTATGTAGTTATGAAAGATATACTTCTATTGGCCAAACCATGGGCCGGAACTCTAATTTTTTAGGATTCTCATATTGCTATTGAAGTAAGAAATTATATTTCACTAGAAGAATTCCAAAATCAATCCTACATTGGCACTAGGTAGCAAACGAAGGCTCGTGACTTGTCCCGACACCATTTGTGACAGGTTTTTCATACTAGCTTAGTCGACCGAGACCCGGTTCTTATCATGCACGAGGATTTGTTCACTAGTCCAAGGGAGAGGAGAGGTTCCCTGATTTAGTTCGGTTCACCCTCCATCCTTAGCCGTCGAACTTCAGCTCCAGCTCGTGTGGTCTTGACCCTGTTGTTCGTCCTGCTTGCTCTAGCTCTTGTGATCATGCTCGTGATTTGGCGTTCTAGTGCTTGCTCCAGCTCGCGTGATCTTGCTCGTGATTCGGCCTTCTTGTGCTTACTCCAGCTCGTGTGATCTTGCTCGTGATTCGGCGTTCTTGTTCATCGTGCTTACTCCAGCTCGTGATCTTCACCCTCTTGTTCATCGTGCTTGCTCCAACTCTTGTGATCTTGCTCGTGATTCGGCCTTCTTGTGCTCAGCTCCAGCTCTCGTGATCTTCACCCTCTTGTTCGTCGTGCTTCCTCCAGCTCTTGTGATCTTGCTCGTGATGCGACGTTCTTGTGCTTGCTCCAGCTCGTGTGATCTTGCTCGTGATTCGGCCTTCTTGTGCTTACTCCAGCTCATGATCTTCACCTTCTTGTTCGCCGTGCTTGCTCCAGCTCTTATGATCTTGCTCGTGATTCGGCGTTCTTGTGCTTGCTCCAACTCGTGTGATCTTGCTCGTGATTCGGCCCTCTTGTGCTTACTCCAGCTCGTGTAATCTTGCTCGTGATTCGGCGTTCTTGTGCTTGCTCCAGCTCATATGATCTTGCTCGTGATTCGGCCTTCTTGTGCTTACTCTAGCTTGTGTGATCTTGCTCGTGATTTGGCGTTCTTGTTCGTCGTGCTTACTCCAGCTCGTGATCTTCACCTTGTTGTTCGTCGTGCTTGCTCCAGCTCTTGTGATCTTGCTCGTGATTCGGCGTTCTTGTGCTTGCTCCAGCTCATGTGATCTTGCTCGTGATTCGGCCTTCTTGTGCTTACTCTAGCTCGTGTGATCTTGCTCGTGATTTGGCGTTCTTGTTCGTCGTGCTTACTCCAGCTCGTGATCTTCACCTTGTTGTTCGTCGTGCTTGCTCCAGCTCTTGTGATCTTGCTCGTGATTCGGCCTTCTTGTGCTCAGCTCTAATTCTCGTGATCTTCACCCTCTTGTTCGTCGTGCTTGCTCCAGCTCTTATGATTCTGCTTGTGATGCGGCCTTCTTGTGCTCAGCTCCAGCTCTCGTGATCTTCACCCTGTTGTTCGTCGTGCTTGCTCCAGCTCTTGTGATCTTGCTCGTGATTCGGCGTTCTTGTGCTTGCTCCAGCTCATGTGATCTTGCTCGTAATCCGGCCTTCTTGTGCTTACTCCAGCTCGTGTGATCTTGCTTGTGATTCGGCCTTCTTGTGCTTGCTCCAGCTCTTGTGATCCTGCTCGTGATTCGGCGTTCTTGTGCTTGCTCCAGCTCTCGTGATACTGCTTGTGATTCGGCGTTTTTGTGCTTGCTCCAGCTCTCGTGATCTTGCTCGTGATTCGGCGTTCTTGTTCGTCGCTCGCCTTCGCTCTCGCTCTAGTGATTCAGCATGTGCTCCTAACCTAATTTTTCTCCTGTTCGTGGCCGGGGCTTCCGGCTCTCTCTCAGTTTCTCAGTCTCTCTCCCTGTTCTCTCTTCTCACCACATTCCTCGCACACTAGCGAATGAGCCTCTCCAGGGGGTAATCCCCCCAAGCCTTTGCTCTCCTTACGTTCCCAAGGATGTTCCCCGCCGCCTTTTCCACCTTCCATTAATGACTTTCCTCTTAAAACAACTATTAACCTATGACTACCTATCTTCGTGCCTCCCTTGCATTAATAAAAGTGGGTGTCCCACTAACCAAGGAATATCTAAATCTCCTACTTTAATTTCATGCCACATGGAGTGCGCATGATCTCCAATTAGTGAGCTATTAAGCTAATTCCAAGGATGCTAAATCTAATT
This sequence comes from Bryoerythrophyllum caledonicum, assembly GCA_963971425.1. Lineage (NCBI taxonomy): Eukaryota > Viridiplantae > Streptophyta > Bryopsida > Pottiales > Pottiaceae > Bryoerythrophyllum > Bryoerythrophyllum caledonicum. The sequence goes on from OZ020514.1 coordinate 18,186,553, forward strand.
AATCTACCTAGATTGAATTCCCCTTGCTTGGGGTAATTCCAAATTTTACCTAGTAATTGGTGAGGGGTTTGCCCAAGCCTTTTGGACCTTTTTAACTACTTTTTTAAGGGCTTTTTAAGCCTTCTTCTTTTTTCCTTCCCCTCACCATCATTTCTCTTCTTCTCCTAATTTTTTCTTTCGTGATTTCCTCATCGTGGCCAATTGCCGTCCATGACTCGGTAGGAGGTAAATTCTTCTCCACCACTTCTATTTCTACTTCTTTTCTATTGTTTTGTTTTTTCTACCTTTTCTCATTTTTTCCTTTCTATTTATTTTTTGGTTAACTTCATAAAATTCTTGGTTGCCACAATGTGGCTTCTAATTAAAGAATTAGCGCATGGAAAGGCTATTTAGCCATCTTGATCAAAAACCATGAACTAACCAATGGGATAACCTATTCCCATTACTTTGTTAACCTTAATGGACACAATGCGTGGTCCATTCGTCACCGTGAGCCGTTTTTGCAGCTCACCCATGGCGGCCATCTGGGACAACTCGAAGAGGCAGAGAATCCAGCTCTTGCTCATGGGCACACGGTTATGTCCTATCTCTTTGTGTTCGAAGGACCCATGGTTGCCACCAAAATTAAGGAGGTCTTATTGTAAAGGTTGTGAACAAATCACACCTTGTACTCTTTGCAATGGTTGCCCGACGTTCGCGTGGGGAAATCCTCGCCATTAAGGGTTTGGAGTTGAACGGAGTTGTTGGGGAAGACCTCTTTCACGAGATATGGCCCCAACCACAAGGCATCAAACTTGCCAGGGAAATCCAGTCTCCTCGCATCTTGGAGGAGGACTAGCATGCCTGGTTGTAACGATCGAGCCTTGTTTCATTTGTCGAAGGCGATCTTCCTTTGACGTTGGATGGCTTCCATGTTCTGGGCGCTCCATCGGCGCATCTCATCAAGCTCCTCCAATCGTTCTAATCGATTGGCTAAGGACGTGGCCATGGACCACCGTTCGGTCACGGCAACTCGTAGGGAAGGAATCTTGAACTCTATTGGCAAAATGGCTTCAATGCCATACACCAACGAGAAGGGAGTAGCATGGGTGGTTACCTTGAAGGTGGTTCGGTAAGCCCATAATGCGGCGGGGAGTTTAGTGTCCCAATCCCTCTTGGAATCGGTGACCGTCTTCCTCAAAATATTCACGAGGGTTTGGTTGACCCGCTCGGTGTGACCATTGGTTTGAGGGTGATAAGGGGTGGTCTTACGATGGTTGATCTTGAACCGGGTGGTCATGGCTTCGATCATCTCGTTCAAAAAATGTTTCCCCCTATCACTAATGAGGATTTTGGGACAACCAAACCTGGTAATGATTTGTTCGAACAAAAACTTGGCCGCATGATTAGCATCATTGGTTTTCACGGCTCGAGCCTCGGCCCACTTGGTGAGATATTCGGTTGCTACCACAATGTACTTCATTCCACTAGAAGAGCTAGGGTGCACCTCCCCCACGTAGTCAATACCCCACTTCTCAAATGGGACCAAGGGCAAGGATACCCGTAGTGGCATGCTCATTCGAAGGTCATTTCGGGCATACCGTTGACAAGTGTCGCATTGCTTGGTGTACTCATGGGCGTCTTGGAACAATGTGGGCCAAAAGTAACCCGCGCGAAGGACTTTTTGGACCGACAAGGTCCCAGAGAAGTGCCCTCCACACGCGCTGTCATGGCAGGCCGAGAGGATTGTGGGGATTTCCACGGACGTCACACATCGACGTAGCATGCCGTCAACCCCACGACGGTACAATTTGCCTCCTACGATGGTAAAGTGGCGGCTATGGAGGCGAACCTTCCTACGCTCGTTTTTGGACAATGAGTCCGATAGAAGGTGGGTGGTAAGGAATTCGGCCACCAAATTATACCATGAGGGAATGGAGGATACTTTAAACAAGTCCTCGTCTATCAAGGCTTCATCAATGGGGACTACACCGGTTTCCTCTGAGAGCCGTGAGAGGTGATCCCCTTGAAGGTGCATCTGTCCCGGGCGGTATTCAATCGTGTAGTCAAACTCCTCTAAAAGTAAGACCCACCTCGCTAAACGACCACTCAAGTCCGCCTTGTTGACAAGGTACTTGATGGCCATGTGATCCACGTAGAACACTACGGGGTTGGGTAACAAGTAGTGGCGGAATTTTTTGACCGAAAAGACCATTGCCAAACATTCACGTTCGGTGGTGGTATAGTTCTTTTCGGCAGGGTTTAATTGCCTACTTGCAAAGGCAATGGGGTGGTCCTTGCCATTAAGGCCCGCCGGTTGGCACAAGGTGCTCCCTACTGCCACCACCAAGGCATCCCAAAAGATGTGGAAAGGCAACTCCCAATTTGGGGGCCTACAAACCGGGTAGGTGGTTAATTCCTTCTTCAAAACTTCGAAGGCTTCTTGGCAACTTGGGGTCCATTCAAACCTCACGCTCTTTTGGATGAGCCTAGTGATAGGCATGGCCTTTGTGGCATAGTCATGGATAACCTCTCTATACCACCCTATATGCCCTAGGGTTTTTTGTATCTCTTTGACATTTGTGGGGGGTGTAACTCCACAATAACCTTCACCTTGTAAGGGTCCGGCTCTCTACCCTCCTTCGAGACCACGAATCCTAGTAAGACCCCATTTTCTACGGCAAGGAAGATCTTCTCGGGGTTGAGAGCGATGCTGGTGCGCCTACATTGCTCAAAGCTTTGCCTCAGACATGCTAGGTGCTTGTCCTTCGTGGACTGGGTGCTAAAATCATCAATGAACACCATCATTGATTTGTGCAAGAGGTCTGAGAAGGCATAGGTCATGGCCCTCTAGAATGCGGAAGGGGCATTGCAAAGCCCAAAAGGCATGACCAAATAAATGAATATACCCCACGGGGTAGTGAAGGCGGTCTTGTGATAGTCCTCGGGGGCAATGGAGATTTGATTGTAGCCCGAGTAGCCATCCATAAACGTGTAAAGCTCATGACCACCTACCTCCTCTAAAATGGTGTTGATAAATGGCAAGGGGAAGTGGTCTTTTTGGGTGTGGTGGTTGAATTTCCTATAGTCAATGCACACCCGTAGCTTACATTTTTTCTTTTTAACCAAGACCATGGAGGAGACTCAATCGGACATCTCCACGGGTTTAATGAACCCCGCTTGGAGTAGCTTTCTCAACTCTACCTTGACAATGAGCTGTAGGTTGGGATTCATGCGCCGCTCTTTTTGTTTGATGGGAATAGTGCCCGTGAGAAGGGGAATGTGATGTTGTGTCACCGCCGTGGAAATACCCTTGAGGTCTTTGTATGACCATGCAAAAATGTCCCGAAACTCGACCACTAGTAACTTGTACTTCACCATCTCTTCCTCGGTCAATCCAACACCCACCTTTATACTACGCTCTTCTTCCTCCTCATGAGAGACTACCATCAACTTCCAATCATCATGATGTACGTGTGGTTGTTGAATAGGTCCTTTATACCAGTCATTTGGAACTTGGGGGTACGTTGCCCCCTAACCGCTAGCTAGAATACCGGTGGATGTCCTCCTAAAGTGGAGAGATAGGTTGAGAGGGCCCTCATCGATTAACACCTCTAACTCCATCCCTTGTGTGCCTTCGATATCCACTCCGAACACTGCTGCGGGTTCTAGGTCATCCAGGAGGGGAACCAAGCCCACATCCATCTAGGTCTCCACTTCAATCATCTCACTATCCACGAAATGCACGGACATATCTTCATCCGCGCTTGAGGTGGGGTGTTCTCTCAACCACTCTACAAATTCACCGCTGGGGACCCACTCATAAAGATCCGGTCGCATGCTCTTGAATGGCATCACGTGGGCCTTCGAGGGTTGGGCTCGATCCACCGCCTTGTGGGGCGCAAACCACACCCTTTTGGGAGGCTCCTTTGTTAGAACCTCTTGTAATTCATCCTCCGACGAGCCCATGCAACCGTGGCATAGTCCTAGCCTACTTGGTTGGATATGGACCGTAATAGAGTTCTCTGGTGGACCATAGGTGATGTTTGGGTTTAGTCCTCCCCATTCTACCGTGGCATTGGCAATTCGTAACCAAGGCCTACCTAGTAGCAAGGGATATGCCTCCTTATTGGAGTGCATTCGAATGACTTGGAAGGTGAGGGAATACTCTATTCCCCCCGTGGTCACTTTACAACCACTAATTTGGCCTAACGGGGCCTCCAAGCTTTGATTAGCCATGTTGATGATGTACGGTGAAGGTTCCGTGATGTCTAGGCCTAGCTTCTCCATGGTTGAGAGGGGCATAATGTTCAAACCACTACCACCGTCCACTAGTACATTGGGTACCACCTTGTCCACAATTGAAACCTCGATTTGAACCGCCTTGACCTCGATATTGGGGTGTGCAGTTTTAACACGAGCTGCCAACCTAACCCTTGCCTTAGGCCTTCATTTCACTGGGGTGCCCGACCTAAGGACCTTCCTCATGGGTGGTGATACCTCTAATAGTTGGGCTATGGTGATGTCCGCCTTGAGGCGACTCAAATCCGCCAATAAATTGTAAGGCCCTTCTCCCACGTGTTCCTCGACACGCCGAAATGTGTTTACCTCGGGACTAGGGAGTGGTGGACCCTCCTATGGTCCTTGGAGGGTGGACAAGGGTATTCGAGACCTAGGTGTCTCATGGGAGGACCTTAAGTTGGCTCGTTTAGTGCCTTCCACCGCCTCCTTGGTGGTATCGTTTAGGTCAGAGAAGTGAGGTGAATCCTCCTTTGAGGTCTCACCTTCCTCTGGTATGGGTGGAGGCGGACTCGAGTACCTAGGCTCCCGCCGGTTAGACTGAGTCTGGACTGCCAATGTGGGTAACTCACAAGTTTTTGCTTCCTTGTTTGTGCTCACCTCGTGGAAAACTACATTGAGCTCAGTGAGGGAAGGGTTGTGGGTGGACACGATTTCACTTGACATGGTGACATAACACACATCTTGTCGGCCTTGGTTTTGGTTGCCCCCGGGGTTTTGTCCTTGGTTTTGTTGGCCCCCGTGGATTTGTCCTTGGCTAATAGGGATGTAACCGGCCTTGGTATTAATCCCCATTGGAGGAGTGTGATTTTGGCGATTATTGTTGTAGTCGTAGTAGAGACTAGGCGGCCAAGGGTATTATCGGAGGTGGGATTACGTGCACCTCTCAAATGGTCTTGGGCTTGTTGAGGGTAGTTCCCTGGTGGAAAGGGCATGGGAATTACCTTGTCCGGTCTATGACATACTTGGGTAGGGTGATTACCCCCACAGTTACCACATACTACTCTACTTTCGACCCAACATTGCCCCGGTGCGTGTCTCTTGCCACACGTGTGATGGATTTCATATCGTGGTCTCGGAGGTCCCCCATAACCTTGGCTTGGAGATGCATAGCCTTGCGGTACGTAGCTAGTTACCGCCGGCGGTTGGTTCCTATGGGGAGGCACATACGGAGGTTGAGTGGCTTGGTGTTAGGGTGCTGCCACTGGAGTGGTGCAAAAAGGGCTGGTGTGGCCTGGTTGACCATATTGAGTATACCATAGGCCCGAAGCATGTCTACCGGACTCTATGGGTGGAGGTGTGGGGTTAGGGACTTGGTTTTTAATCAACAAAGCCATTTGGTCTTGCATGGCCTTGATTTCTTGAGCTAATTGATCCTGGAAGCCTTGTTGACCTTGGAGGATTTTGTTCTTCATTTCCTCCTTCCATGTGCCCCGCTCTCCATGATAGGTGAGCTCAGGAAGAGCTACTGGTGGCCTAACGTCCAAGGGTGGAGCATAGTAGTTCCATGTAGGAACTTCTGCACCCGTGGATCCTTGGTTAGGTTCTAGGACTGGTCCCTTGCCTTTGGCATGGATGGGCATGAAACTAGGAATATGGTGATCTTCCTTTCTCCACATGCGCTCTAGGTCTCGATCAACTTGCTCTATTAGCCTAGCTTGTGCCTTGGCCTCGTCTAACGATGCGGGGCGGACCTTCAAAATCTCCCTAATGGTTCCCTCATTGTTGAACCCTTGGATAAAGAATTGGGTTAAGGTATCATTGGTGAGGAGGTTTCCCACGAATCTTGTAACCACCAGGTCGAATCTCCTAATGTATGTCGTGATATCCTCCCCTGGACCTTAGCGTAGCGCGGAAAGGGCTGTGAGGGCATTACTTTGACCGACTTCGGGTCTAAAGTGCTCCAAAAAGGCCCTCATGAGGCTATCCCAATCCTGAAAGGTGTCGGGGGGTGGTTCTTATACCACTCGTAAGCGGCATCCTTCAAGGTACACGAGAACCACACTAGGAAATACCCGGTGTTGGTGATGAGGCAAGTAGTGAGGAGCTCTAGAAACCGTTCCACGTGTGCGGAGGGGTCTTCATCCTTGGTTTCTCTAAGTGTTGGCAAGTTGGGTGGCATAGGCGCCACTTGCAAGCCCTCGGGTACTACGATTGGTAAACCCCTTGGCTGAACCAAGGGGTTGATGGGAGGCCGAACCGGGGGTGGTCCTCCAGAGGCCATGGTTGGGGCTGAGGTGGTGCCTCGTGGACTAGTGGTGTTGGTGGTGTTTACCGGGTCTAATGAAAGGAAAGGAAAAGATGGGGGAAAAGGAAGGGGAGGAGCTGGGAGAGCCTCTAGCTGAACCTCTAAGAATCCTTCCGCCGTGTCCTCGGTGAGTTCCCTAGACCTACTCCTTCGTTTCCACGGTGGTGTGAGGAAAGGTCTTTGGGACCTTGTGGCATGGGACATCTATTCTAAGGTCCAAAGGTAAGGTCTTGTCGTTCGTTGATTGTAGTCATGTCCCCCAAAAGGTTTTCCGTTCAAGGTTTGAGGGTCATGGGTGGATCTACACAAAGCACGGCCTATCTCAAACGATGAGTGGGTGTTTTCAACACTCCTACTCCCAATACTATCACGAGGATGGACTGACTCAAGACGAAGACCAGAGTTTTTAATTGTGGAGTTTTAGCTCGATGAAGCCGCCGAAGAATCCTATTAAGGACTACCCTTCAAGGGTAAACGACAAAAGGCTAACCGAATTGAGGAATGTCTCCACGAGCATCACCCCGTTGGAAAGCTGTTCCCCAATTGGCGCCACACGGTACAAATCCTTACTGTGGGGCTGACCTAGACCTCAACTTGATAAAGGTAGGGTTCCTCGATATCTTCGGTATCCCCCTTCCACCTTTTACCACTTGAGCTAGGCATTACCCACTAGGAGGAAAACAACACAATCACGGAACGGCATACAACAATGTGTGTAGAACAATGTTATCATCGTGAAGAAGACATACCTTGATGCATCTCCAGCCACCCTGTCACCATTAGTTGAAAACGACCGTGGACCTAATCGCACTCTAACGATTCTACGGCCAACCGATTTAGAATCATGCAATGTTTTAGAGGGGGGAGAACTTACCTTTTAGCAACTCCAGCCACTCCACATGTTAGCACAAGGTTCGTTGCAAGCAATTCGTGGTTGGCCAACCCTAGAGTTTCTAAGGCAATTGTTCCACACGGCTCAAGTGGGGAATCAAGGTTTTCTTAACCCTAATGTGGTCACCTCATCCAATTAACCCTATTTAACTATTCGCGGTCCTAAGAGAAGGTGTAGGGCACATACCGTATGCAGCGCTCCTTCCAATCAACACCCCTACGTCTTGGATACATCCACGACTCCAACTCCCCTCCAAGGTGGCTCATTTACACATACATACCATTAACTTGCAACATTTGATTCAACCATTCAATTCACACCAAGTTGTTTTTACCTTGGTGGTTAGTCTAGCGCGGGGGATAGGAAGGGGCGCCCTTGTCCCATACCCGGGCTCATGCACCCTTCCCCTTCGACCTAGGAGCTCACTGGAAATCCTTGTGGATTTCCGTGGGAGGGCCTCAACCTTTCACCCCTAGGCCCCTCGCTCAACTCAAGCCACAAGCCTAGAAGGGGATCCCTCCAACACAAGGTGCTTCGTGGTTGGAAGGTCGAGAAACCACACTCCCTTCTAGACCCCCACCTTTAAACACAACTCGGTATTCAAGCATTCACAACACTTCCAAACATTCACAAGGCATTCACAACCCAACAATCACTCAACCATACATGAGCAAGTTGGGCACTTACCTCAAGCTACCCCATGCTGCTCCATACACCATAAGGCTATTAGCGTTTGTACCTACATTCAACGATAGAATGATTAACACAATCAAACCATGAACACGCCTCCTCCCGGCAGACGCACCAAAATGTGAGCCAAATAAACCACCCCCTAACGGGTGGCTTATCTTGAACACAAGACCCTAAGTGTGGGATGCAGCCCCTTGTTCAAACACCCTTCAACCATTCATACAAGCACGGTGACCCAAGGTGTGGTCACTCAAGAAGGTTCATTAATGATTAGTGTTGTGATGGCTAGATTCAGCCTTAAATTAAACCCAACTTTTAAACAAGCATAAGTTCCACCTCAAAGCTCGGTTTTCAACGTTTTAAAGCTCAATTAGGTTCAATTCCACCTTGTGAACTTGACTAGAACCTCAACAACCAATTCCAGAATTAAGTGCGACCCTGACGGCAGTGGCCAGCAGACAGGTTTCTTCTTATTATTCCCAAAGTTTAATTCTTCATTATCTTCGTGGTTATGACTCCGTTTTCTATGTTTGTTTTTTGTATTCTTATTAGTTTTTCTTGCTTAACACGATGGCAGCCTTCAATTAACCGTTTGACTAAATCCTGGACCCACGGCCAACGACCAGCAGTGTACACTTAACATATGCGTTTATTCAAGATCATGCACCACACATTCACGTGTACACCTCATACATTTGCACAAGTGATCCTATTCGAAACTTACACCATGCGTGAGCCTCCAGCTGCGTTCACTTACTACTGACGATTAAACTGATTGTTGGGTTGAACATATAGCAAACCCTAATCCTAATAAAAAATTGGCAGCGCTTCCGCGTGATTTCTATATTTAAAAAATTAGGGTTCTTATCATGCACGAGGATTTGTTCACTAGTCCAAGGGAGAGGAGAGGCTCCCTGATTTAGTTCGGTTCACCCTCCATCCTTAGCCGTCAAACTTCAGCTCCAGCTCGTATGATCCTGACCCTGTTGTTCGTCATGCTTGTTCCAGCTCTTGTGATCTTGCTCGTGATTTGGCGTTCTAGTGCTTGCTCCAGCTCGTGTGATCTTGCTCGTGATTCGGCCTTCTTGTGCTTACTCCAGCTCGTGTGATCTTGCTCGTGATTCGGCGTTCTTGTGCTTACTCCAGCTCGTGTGATCTTGCTCGTGATTCGGCGTTCTTATTCATCGTGCTTACTCCAGCTCGTGATCTTCACCCTCTTATTCGTCGTGCTTGCTCCAGCTCTTGTGATCTTGCTCGTGATTCGGCCTTCTTGTGCTCAGCTCCAGCTCTTGTGATCTTCACCCTGTTGTTCGTTGTGCTTGCTCCAGCTCTTGTGATCTTGCTCGTGATGCGGCGTTCTTGTGCTTGCTCCAGCTCGTGTGATCTTGCTCGTGATCCGGCCTTCTTGTGCTTACTCCAACTCGTGATCTTCACCTTCTTGTTCGTCGTGCTTGCTCCAGCTCTTATGATCTTGCTCGTAATTCGGCGTTCTTGTGCTTGCTCCAGCTCATGTGATCTTGCTCGTGATTCGGCCGTCTTGTGCTTACTCCAGCTCGTGTGATCTTGCTCGTGATTCGGCGTTCTTGTTCGTCGTGCTTACTCCAGCTCGTGATCTTCACCCTCTTGTTCGTCGTGCTTGCTCCAGCTCTTGTGATCTTGCTCGTGATTCGGCCTTCTTGTGCTCAGCTCCAGCTCTCGTGATCTTCACCCTGTTGTTCGTTGTGCTTGCTCCAGCTCTCGTGATCTTGCTCGTGATGCGGCGTTCTTGTGCTTGCTCCAGCTCGTGTGATCTTGCTCGTGATCCGGCCTTCTTGTGCTTACTCCAGCTCGTGGTCTTCACCCTCTTGTTCGTCGTGCTTGCTCCAGCTTTTGTGATCTTACTCGTGATTCGGCCTTCTTGTGCTCAGCTCCAGCTCTCGTGATCTTCACCCTGTTGTTCGTCGTGTTTGCTCCAGCTCTTGTGATCTTGCTCGTGATTCGGCGTTCTTGTGCTTGCTCCAGCTCGTGTGATCTTGCTCGTAATCCGGCCTTCTTGTGCTTACTCCAGCTCATGATCTTCACCCTCTTGTTCGCCGTGCTTGCTCCAGCTCTTGTGATCCTGCTCGTGATTCGGTGTTCTTGTGCTTGCTCCAGCTCTCGTGATACTGCTTGTGATTCGGCGTTTTTGTGCTTGCTCCAGCTCTCGTGATCTTGCTCGTGATTCGGCGTTCTTGTTCGTCGCTCACCTTCGCTCTCGCTCTAGTGATTCAGCATGTGCTCCTAACCTAATTTCTCTCCTGTTCGTGGCCGGGGCTTCCGGCTCTCTCTCAGTTTCTCAGTCTCTCTCCCTGTTCTCTCTTCTCACCACATTCCTCGCACACTAGCGAATGAGCCTCTCCAGGGGATAATCCCCCCAAGCCTTTGCTCTCTTTGCGTTCCCAAGGATGTTCCCCGCCGCCTTTTCCACCTTCCATTAATGACTTTCCTCTTAAAACAACTATTAACCTATGACTACCTATCTTCGTGCCTCTCTTGCATTAATAAAAGTGGGTGTCCCACTAACCAAGGAATATCTAAATCTCCTACTTTAATTTCATGCCACATGGAGTGCGCATGATCTCCAATTAGTGAGCTATTAAGCTAATTCCAAGGATGCTAAATCTAATTAATCTACCTAGATTGAATTCCCCTTGCTTGGGGTAATTCCAAATTTTACCTAGTAATTGGTGAGGGGTTTGCCCAAGCCTTTTGGACCTTTTTAACTACTTTTTTAAGGGCTTTTTAAGCCTTCTTCTTTTTTCCTTCCTCTCACCATCATTTCTCTTCTTCTCCTAATTTTTTCTTTCGTGATTTCCTCATCGTGGCCAATTGCCGTCCATGACTCGGTAGGAGGTAAATTCTTCTCCACCACTTCTATTTCTACTTCTTTTCTATTGTTTTGTTTTTTCTACCTTTTCTCATTTTTTCCTTTCTATTTATTTTTTGGTTAACTTCATAAAATTCTTGGTTGCCACAATGTGGCTTCTAATTAAAGAATTAGCGCATGGAAAGGCTATTTAGCCATCTTGATCAAAATCCATGAACTAACCAATGGGATAACCTATTCCCATTACTTTGTTAACCTTAATGGAAACAATGCGTGGTCCATTCGTCACCGTGAGCCGTTTTTGCGGCTCACACCCGGACTGGTTTCTGATACCCGATTTGGACTCTGATATCCCATTTGGATCTGGATACCCGGTAGTTGGTGCATATCCGAAGAGTGAGGAGAGTACCTGGCTGTGAGGGATTATATCCGAATGTGCTGATGATACCCGGATGATGCTACTGATAGACGGATGAGCTATTTATACCTGGTTGCTAGGAACATACCTGGTTCTGTTATTGATGCCCTGGTCAGGTTTTGATACCTATACCGAAGTCAGAGTTTGATATCCGGGATGTCGGGTTGATGACCTGCAGTCGGATTGATAACCTGTAGTGTGGATAGGTCACCTGGAGTGTGGGTTGATACACTATATAGAGTTTGATAATCGGGATGTCGGGTTGATGACCTGCAGTCGGGTCGATAACCTGTAGTGTGGATTGATAACCCAGAGTGGGACTGATAACCGATAGGGAGGGTGATACCCGCATGGTAGTAGGTACCCGTATTTGTGCACGTTACCCAGTTTTGCTATTGATACGCTGCTACAGCTCGTCACCCGTAGCTCTTATTCGTATACGACAAGTGGGGTATCCACATCATATGGTATACGGTTCGCATGGTATTCGCATTGAGACCGTATCTGTGGTTGGCATACTTGTACGAGGTTTAAGAAGGGCTTTTATGTGAGATCACCCGAGGATCAAAATTGAATTTGAGGAGGTTGAGAGTTGATTGCACACTCATAGCGCCTAGTAGGGGGTAAGTGGACGCTTGAAAGCTTGCGGGGACTCTACTAAAATGGTTTGAGGGTTTCAAGGATATTGGAGACTTAAGTTATGGACCATGGAGGGAAGAGGTAAGTCTAAGAAACCCGAGAAAACTAGTGGGTCTAAGGAAGAAATTGATGGGGAGGTGTTGGACACCTTGATTACCTGCTTGCACAACTTGCAAGTGAGAGGCACCCCCTCCGCAACAAGTAGTTGCCACGGGGACTTTGAACTTTCTCCAATAGCCAAATCTTGCACGGGGCCCCAGAGTTTGCGTAAACCAGGCACGAAGGTGTTGAGCACATAATCGGTGAAGTATTGGACTTCACTCGGTGGGGTGTAGAAAATCCGCTCACTTTGGATGAAGGAGGGAATTCCAGCACCTTTGTGCCGCGCTCGTGGGCAAGTGAGGGTCGAAGACTTGGTAACTGGAGGTAAGGCCGTGATTCTTCGAAATTCTGGGTCAAGCTATAGTGTAGAGGTGGAGGATTTCTCCTCAGGCATCCAACTACCCACATTTTCCCTCATTTTCACTGATTTCGAGAGCGAAGGGTTCTTATTCCACACTACTTGGCAGTGGGAGGTCAACACGTGGCAAGAGCATGCCTCGAGTGTGTGGGATATTCTTACCTTAGAGTAGTTAGACTGGGAAATGAAACCTACGATCTATACTCCAGTGATGAGAAGAACCCATGAAGCTTGGCGGTTGTTCGAGTAGATCACGAAACTCATAATCTGGAGAACTAGAAGGGTCCCGAGTTTATACATAGAAACACTCCCTTCTCAGTAGATGCTAGTGAGAGAGTGTTGACAGAAAATCGAGGTCAACCATAAAAGGTAGAGGAGAGTGATTTGCCACTGGTGGAAGAGGAGGAATTTCTAGAAAGCCCGCAAGTGAGTGTTCAAGGCCCAGTTTCATCCACAAAGCCTTACCAATCACATTTTGATTGGGAGAAGATAGCTTCACCATATGGAGGTGGAGAAAGAGGGGTACGAAGGTTTTCGGGTGCCACGGGCACCATCGAAGTCCATGACTTCAAGAGGGAGTTCACCATGTGGTGTGAACTTCAGAAGTCTCGTAACCCCAACTTCAATCCGTACATGGTGTCGAGAGCTTTGTTTGGATGTCTGGAAGGAGCTCCACTGGCGGACCACGGAGAGTTCGAGGCGGCTCATTTCACCGAAATCATGGCCTAAAGAGACTTTTACGCACCGAACTACGTGGATGTGTTTGGTGGAACACCGAGGGTGTCACCCCTACTCTTGTCCAAGGGGAAGATGGAGGAAGGCACAAGCACAACGGAGGATGTGGAGCAGCCAGAGGTACTGGTAAATCATCCACCTCCATTCAATCCTACGGTGGGATTCCTCGTGCAACTCCATAGAGACTACCAAGGACAAAGGGCGGATAAGATGAAGGCCCTTCGTTCCTTCACACGTGGAGGTGAGGAGTCTCCGAGAGAGGCTTATGCGAGATTAAGGAGACTAATCTCAGCCACTCACGGAGTTTCAGAACAACAGGCAGTGCAACATTGGTACAGTATCCTGGGCAAGAAATTGAAGACCTTGGTTCGCAATGAGGCGTTGCGATTGAGAGTACCCACGTCACTACGATTTGTTTTTAAGACTTCGGAGCGGATTGAGATAAACTTACTGGAAGAGAAGGCAACCATGGGATTTTTCAAATGTGAAGAGAAGGTCCTAGAGAAGGTCAAGGTGGCCAAGGTGGCTATCCCTTCGTTTACTGCAGACTCTAGTGCCTTGTGCTTCAAATGTAAGAAGCCAAGACATCAAACGGAAGGATTGCAAGGAAGGTAAGCCCTCCACACCTCAGACTGGAGGTTTTTGCTTAGGTTATGGTGCCAAGGGGCATGCACAGGCCAGTTGATGGAAGCTTCATCTAGAGTTGAAGCCCACGGAGAGCAATGGAGCTAAAGGAGGCAAGGACAAGGAACCCAAGACCACTGGAGGGGAGAAGAAGAACTGGAAGACCAAATTTGCGGAGTTGGAGGCCAAAATAGAAGCTATGAGTGCTAATACTAATGTGGTAGGTGGCAACCCTCAGGTTACTCCCAGTTTTCATGTTGGGGGCGGTTTTAGCTCCGTGGATGATGAGTTTGGGGACTTCATATTGAGTGGCATGGCACTTGCCATTAGAGATGGCACACAGGAAGCCTATGCTCTCACACAGAGCCATACTCCAATTTCTAAGGATATTCCACGTGGAGCTACTTCAACTCTGGATCCTTACCATGGAAATGATAACCAACAAGCAAGGTTGACACAATCCTTCACGTTAGAAGAGATGGTGCCCACGTTGTCCATGGGGCCTCCACCACGACCAGTCGCGACATCCACACGAGCCTCACCACGAGCTGGAGGACTCACAGAAGGTTCGGGAGCACTTATGGAGGCAACTACTTCCGTGTGGGAAGCCTCATTATTTTCTGCTAAGATGTTGTCAGAAGATGGCTTACGTGTGGCAGAAGTTTACAAGAATGTAGCCTCAATGTGTGAGTTTGACAATTCCACAGGGGTTAATGTGTTGAAGACGGAGATAATCAATGCAAAGGAGAGCTAGAGTGACAACGTGGAAGGGCTGCTTTCAGCAGTCATGCGTGTGAAGACAATGGCCGCTAGACCTACGATTGAGAGATCATCCATTACCCCTGGTGTAATAGTGGTTGATAATTCCCAGGTATTTTCCAACTCGTTGGGCCTAAGGGGAAGGTTTTTGTACCTCGATGCGTGCTTCTGGATTCAGGAGCTCAACCTTTGATGTTGGGAGCATTTGCTATTGAAGGGTTGGGATTAACTAGGGATACTTTGGAGAAGTGTCCTTGGACCATTAGCACATCCATGGGGGCTACAGAGTACGCTACGGGGATCACAAGGATTGAGTTGGTGCTACAACTCAATCAAAGTGATGTGGCAGATGCTAGTTCCATGAAGGTGAAGGCAATAGTCACGAAGGCCAAGTCATATGATGTCTTGGTGGGCTCGGTGGTGCTATATCCAATGGGATTCACCTTAGATTTATGGGAGGAGTCAGCAAGCTACAAACCAGGATGGCAAGCAGGAGATGGGCGGAAGGCTCAGCTGCCAGCTCGATTTCTTCGAGTTCTTACAGGTAATTTTGTGGACGTGTTTGCCTTCTCTGGAGGAATGAATATGAAACCTTCATGATTTCAGGCAGGTTTTGAGGATTCTTCCTTGGTTGACCACATTTCGGAGAAGGTGGATGTCTATATGGGCAACACGAGTGGTGGGGAAGAAGAAGGATATCGACCTGGAATCGAGGCAGCGTGGAGTAACACCACCCGGTTGAGGGAGGCCGCGGAGTTAGCAATGGAAGAGGCATGGCAACATTCTATGCTACTACAGATGCAACAGGAGCATGGACTTGATCAAGACCTAGGACCTCCATTAGACACTGCCACAATCCATTGGAAGGCCCCAACAAATGGCATTGTGTTGTTGGAACTATTTGGAGGAATTGGCATAGGATTAGCAGATGTTTTACAAGCTGAGATCAAGGTTAAGCGCTACATTTACTTGGATGTGGATGAAGCAGCAAGGCATGTGGCCAAACGTCACACACGGAGACTGAGGACTCAATTTCCAGAATTGTTGGCCACTAGTGCCATCAAAACCTCCTTCTCTACACTTGTGGGTGATATTTCCTTGTTGTCAGACGATGACATTCACCGTCTGGGTCATGTGGACCTTGTCATTGCAGGATAGCCTTGCCAAGGCATGTCTATGGCAGGCAATCAGAATGGGTTAAAGGATTCCCGTTCTTCCAGGTTCTTTGATATGATTCGAGTGCTTCGGTTGTTTCAGACTTCTTAGAGGCAACCGCCTGGTAATATTGTAGAGAACGTGTCCATAGAGAACAGTTCGAGGTCCAGGACACTCGAAAGTATGCCTAGAATCCATCAGACTCTGGGTTTCCCAGTGTTAATTGATGCGGTTGCAGTAGGATCCAGGGCACATAGACAATGCTTGTGGTGGACAAACCTGGCACCAACAGAGTTGTTACAGTCCGCGGCAGGTCGCATTAAACGCCCAAATGTGTATGTGAGTGATACTTTGGATCCTCACAGGACACCACGGCACGTGTATCACGATGACCAGGCACCATTAGCAGTGGTTAACCGCAAGGAGGAACCACGTAGGGCCTTGCCCACGTTGGTTAGTTTTACACGGTCTTATGCTTTCAAGGATAATGGACATGGGTTTGTTTGGGATTCATTGTCTCAGGAGATGGTAGAGCCCAATGCAGATGAAAGGGAGAGAGCCATGGGCTTTCCCACTGGCATCACCGATGTGCTTGGAATTTCAGAACCACAGAGACGGTTTCTACTTGGTCAGGCAATGGATTTAAATTATCTGACTTGGATTGTTTCATTAGTGGTTGCTGAACAGAAGCGTTTAGCTTCTAGTTTGACGAGTTACGTGGGATATTACGAGTTGCGGGCGGCAAGAGAACCACTTGCCTCTATCAGGGTGACAAGCAAACTGGTTGGGGGCGAGAGGGCCTTTGCACTTCATCCATGGTATATGTGGGATACCGCAAACATTTTTGCATCCACCAAGGCAACAGATCTTGACTATGGAGGGGAGAACTGGAGTGAAGGGAGCAAATTGGCTCACCAGAGGATGGATTTGGAGGATGCTGTGGAAAAGATCTTCTTGGAAGAACACACAGCTCTTCACATGGAAGAAATTGACAAACTTGATCAATTAGAAGGACCTGGGAGCGTTATTGAGGAGGAAGGAGGGAAGTCTCCTTCACAAGAGATTCAATAGCAACCAAGGGTGGAAAACCTTGCTCCAAAGGAACGGAAGGAGGTGGTGACTAAGGACACTTGGAAACCAAGAGTAGGCCTAGCGGATGGAGTAGTGGAGGTGGAGGAACATGAGTTCCTGAAGGAGTATTTACATTGTTTTGCTTTCAGTTTACATGATTTGGGAGTGTTGAAGGGTCAAGAAGTGCATATTAACTTAACCGACGAAGCACCAATTTATCGAAAGCCATACAAGTATAGCGACATGGAGCGAAAGATGATTCGTGCTCGCACTGAAGAATTGATGGCTGCAAGGTTGGTGGAGTTGGCTCCTCCAGATTGTGAGTATGCATCAGCAACGGTTATGCCATCCAAGAAGGACATTTCTGGTAATTGGACTGAGAAAAGGATGTGTGGTGACTACAGAAGAATTAATAAATTCACTAAGTCAGACCGTGATGCAATGCCAACTTCAGAGGAAAACTTTGAGGCCATTGGCCATGCCAAGGTGTTTAGTTCGTTGGATTTACGCTCTGGATACCAGCAGATTGGATTGAGAGAGGAAGACAAGGAGAAAACCGCGTTCTGAGGCATTGACAGAGATGGGAAGGACCGGTTGTTTCAATGGAAGTTTCTACCGTTTCGATTAAAGAATGCTCCAGCAGAATTTCAAAGGGTTATGGACAGAGTATTCTCGGGGTTGGATTTCGTGAGATGCTATATCGATGACATCATTGTCTTTAGCAGGAATCAAAAGCAACATAGACTACACTTTATGGAGGTTTTTGCTAGATTGAGGCTCCATGGATTAAAGATGCACCCTGGTAAGTGCAGATTCTACTTTGATCGCATTGAGTATTTGGGCCATATGATTTATCCAAGTGGATAAGGTGTTGTAGCTAGCAAAGTGGAAGTAGTAATGTCTATTCCTAGACCACGAGATGTTAGTAGGCTGAAAGCATTTCTGGGATTGTGTAACTATTATAGAAAGTTTGTCAAAACTTTCAATGTTGTTGCCAAGCTATTAACCATGTTGACAAGGAATGATCAACTTTGGATCTAGGGAGATGAGCAAGAGGCGGCCTTTCAATAATTGAAAGACCGTTTGGCATCAACACCAATACTTCGGAGGCCTATAGTAGGAAGGACGTACCAGCTACACACAGATTGGAGCTCGTTGGGGATTGGTGCAATATTAACGCAAATGGATGATGATGGCAAGGAATTTGTGATTGCGTATGCCAGCCGGTTCAACAACAATGTTGAAGCTCAGTATAGCTCGTATGAAGGGGAATGTTTGGCTGCCATATGGGCAATTGCTCATTTTCGGTGTTACCATTATGGTAATGAATTTCTGTTAGTTACAGATCATCAGCCTTTGAAATGGTTGATGGAGTTTGATAAATTGACAAGGAAACTAGCAGGATGGGCCTTGATGTTGATGGAGTATGACTTCAAGGTGGTTCATAGGGCAGGTTTGGTAAATATGGATGTTGATGGCCTTAGCCGCAATCCAATTCCAAACCAAGAGGATGATACAGGTGCTAGGTGGCATACTGAGGGTGAAATCGACCCGTTGTCAAGTTGGTATTGTTCGGGTTTTCTGGGAATATTGGCATTGAATGGAGACACCACCGGGGAAGCTACTATGGCCATAGTAGATGAGGATGGAGGTGAAGAGTTTGGGGGCGTCAAAGATATCCATGAAGTCACGAATGTGATGCAGTTCTTGAAGGATGGAGAAGCAGTGGCTTCATGGTCTCATAAAGAGTGAGATAGGGTTCTACAACAAGCTAAGAGGTTTTTGTGGGAGAGGACTCATCGTGTGAGATTGTGGTCAGATGGTACTAAGAAGATAGTACCAGCTTCAATAGAAAGAGTGAAACTGATTAAGGACACACATGAGGACCTTGGACACTTTGGAGTGCAGAGGACTTATAGTCTACTTCAGATTCACTATTGGTGGCGTGGCATGCAATCCCAAGTGTAAGCTTTGATGGCTCTGTGTATGGTGTGTAACCGAGTACAAGCGTCTTTTAATGCTCCAATGCCAGAGTTACAACCTTTACCAATTATGGGCTTAGGATATAGATGAAGCTTGGATTTTGCAGGACCATTGCGAGTGACACCTCGACACAACAAGTATGTAATCTAATCATCGAGCATTTCTCAAAATGGATAGAGTTAGTGGCATTGTCTGATAAATTTAGTGAGGGGGCTGCTTATTCGTTTCTTGACCGTGTTTTGAGTCGCTTTGGAGCTCCAGCATAAGTACTCACAGACCAAGGTAGAGAGTTCTTCGGTGAGTTTTAGACGTTGTGTGAGCAAGCAATGATTGATCATCGCACTACTTCGAGGGATCACCCCGAAGCAGATGGGTTGGCGGAGCGCATGATGCAAATCGTTAAGAGGGGGCTCCGGAAGTACAGCTTGAAGAAAGGACATCACCAGGATTGGAATTTGCAGCTACCGTGGATAGCAATGGGCTATCGATTCAGCAAACAAGCATCATTGGCGTCTTTTTCACCTTATTATCTATTGTTTGGAAGGCACCCAGTTTTACCAAGGCCATTCAAGCAGATGCTGACACCATGTTGGCTAACATGGACAATCCAGACACGTGGGCTCAAGTGTGTGAGCAGCGTGCAGAGTTGTTCAAAAGGGTGATGCCTATGGCATTAGAGAACCTCTCAATTGCTCAACATCGGGATACATTGCGCTATGCTACAATACGGGGAGGTGGTTATTGACCGTAGGTGTGGCGTTTCACGCCGAGAGACTATGTATATTTGCAGCTGCAGCGCCCACCACCTTGGATGTGACAGCAGGAAGGATAATCTTAAGGGTTCGTGAAGTGAAGGACTCAGGGGTGTTAGTGTTGGAGGGTCGTGATGGCAAGAAGTGGAAGGATCACACACGTAATTGTGCACCTTGCCACTTGCCACACGTTGATGGAACAATACACCTTGGTCTCTCTCACATCTCTGCTGGATTACGTTGTCGGTTGTGTGGTAGTGCCAAAAGGGCAGCCACTATGGTTATTTGTGACTTATGTTCTACGGGGTGGCATTTAGAATGCTTAACTCCAGCTCTTTTAGATGTACCAGTGGATCAATGGTCTTGTCTTGAGTGTTTAGCACGTTGACGGTCTGAATAGACAAAGCCTAGCATTAAAAATATGTTAGGGCGATTAACGATGGGGCTCTACTTGCACCCGGCCTACCCTTTGTTCGTTAAGTCTTTTAGCGTCTTTTCATGTGGATTACAATGGTTCTATGGTTTTGAGAGGCTTTCATTCACGGTTATCATTCAGTTTACATATAAACTGTGTGGTTCGCCGGTGTGAAAGGGGCTTCAGCACGGGCGAAGGGGGCGAGTAAAGGGGTACCTGGAGACCGCTTACTTCTTGGTGTACGAGGTTATGGGTCAATTATTTCTTTTCCCCAAGTCTGGATTGCTGATAGTGTGTAAGTGTGTATTGTTCTGTTGTTTTATAGAGGTAACAGCGGTGGTTATGTCACCGTTACTCTCGAGTTGTCTCTGACTGTACGTTCTCACCTGATTAGCACGATGTTATCTTGGCACGATGCGGTTGTGCACGACAGCTATCAGGTTCGACGCGTTGGAGGGTTTGTGGAGGTTGATTTACGCGTTGTAAATCAACTAGGAGGTTAAACGGCCCCAGGAAACTCTAGATACTAGCTCTAGCTAGTAATTAGAGTTAGTATTAGAGTCTTTTGACTTTTAGGGCATTGGTAGTGTCTTTGACACCTCATTTGGGACTTGGAGTCCAAATGACCTCCACGTGTAGTGTAGGGAGACTCATCTTTCTCAAGTTGAGTCTCCCACGTGATGGAGTGAGAGAGTGCGTGCGTGCACTTCTTAAACTTCATTGTTATTATGCGACCATTCTTTAAGAATGGCATTGGCTTGACTATGTGTAGTTTATGAGTATTTTCTACTTGTTTATTAGTAAAAGGGTACCTGGAGACCGCTTACTACTTCTTGGTGTACGAGGTTATGGGTCAATTATTTCTTTTCCCCAAGTCTGGATTGCTGATAGTGTGTAAGTGTGTATTGTTTTGTTGATTTATAGAGGTAACAGTGGTGGCTATGTCACCGTTACTCTCGAGTTGTCTCTGACTGTGTGTTCTCACCTGATTAGTACAATGTTATCTTGGCACGATGCGGTTGTGTACGACAACTTATTTAGGTGGTTGTTCACCAAAGTTGGTGTAAACACGTAGTGATTAATAGTAGGAGGATGACCAAATTTTAGGAGATAAAATAGAATAGTGGAAGAAAAGGGTTGGAGAGGTATTAGAGTTTAGAGGACATTATATCTTACAAAGAAAAATTTGAAGTAGCAGGAAAGAGAAACAAAAGGAAAAGGATAAAATTAGAAGTAGAAGTAGAAGTAGAAGAAGTAGAAGTAGAGGAAGAGAAAGAGAAAAGAAGAAAAAGAGCAAAGAAAAAGACAAGGAGAAAATAAGAAGAGAAAGAGAAAAGAAGAAGACAAGGAGAAAAAAAGAAGAGAAAGAGAAAAGAAGAGAAAGAGAAAAGAAGAGAAAGAGAAAAGAAGACGAAGAAAAGAAAAGAAAAAGAAAGAAGGAGAGGGAGATGAGCTGGAGACAGGGAGGCAAGCATCCAAATTAGGTACAAGAATCTGGCGCCACATGGGTGGCTTGGCCCGAAGCGCAATGCACTGTGGAGGAGCAGGATCGGCGAACGTGGAGGTGGAAGCTACACTAAAGATGACATTTAGTGTAACACCCAATAAATGACTTGTAAATGCTATAAGTTTTTACTTTAAGTGAATATTTTTACCAACTATGTTTACAATGATCCTCTTATTTGAATACTATGAAGAGTTGTGCTCTTGGTAAAAATTAGCATCAAGAGTAAAAACTTATAGCATTTACAAGTCATTTACTGGGTGTTACACTAAATGTCATCTTTAGTGTAGCGAGGAGCTCGTGTGATCGCGCCAATGCGGAGGAGGAAGGTTGCGCTCGTGGAAAAATGCGAGATTCTGGGAGCCTCGGAGCGAAGCCGGTAGAGGCAGCGACGAGCTAGAGGGCGAACGAGGAATGAGGAGTGGTTATTTGATGGTTCTTCTAGCGAGTGTGTGTTCGGGTTGCGAGGGGGTGTCGAGGGGCAAGCACCTGTGTGTGTAGGATTGTATTGTGAGTGTGGGCCGCGCGAAGGGGTTTTGAGTTGAGGTCTATGTGTTGGTTGTTGGCTGTGTGTGTCGGGAGGAGAGCGGGGTGATGAGTCCGTGCGTGTGAGTTCAGGAGTGCAGCGCTGCGATGTGGACGTGGGGGTGTAAGTGTTGGAGCGGCGCTGGGAGTAGTGCGGCAGCGACAAGAGAGAAGTGCGAGCGGCAGAGAGGGGCTGCGCGGCGTATGGGAGGGCGTAGTCTGCGTTAGAGAGGGTGTTGGAGAGGACAGGAATAGAAGTGCGGCAGTGGTGGTGTCGCGAGAGTTGCCGAGTTGATGATGAGCGTGTGCGAGGCGCAAGCGGCGCGGGTTGTGAGCATGTGCTGCTAGTTGTGAAGTGAGGTTGTGTGCCGCAGGGAGTTCGGCAAGAGGACAAGGGGCGCGGGGAGCAGTTGCAGGAGGGAAAGGATCTGAAGTGTGTGCGAGAGGACGGCGAGTGCCTGAGTGTGCGTGTTGGTCGGAAGGTGAGCGGACGGTGAGGGCTTTGGTCCGGAGTAGGGAGCGTGGAACGGGAGTAGATCCGCGACAGCAGAACGGAGCTGCGCGCGGAGAGTTGGTGGGTGCTGCAATGAAGCGAAGGGCCGCGTCGTGTCTGTGAACGCGCACGGAGTGAGAGCGGAGGACGATCCGCGGCGTCTGCGGTTGGAGCGTAGCGAGCAGGAGTGAGAGCGGCGCTCGATTCAGTGAGCTAGGAGAGTGAACATTGGAGGACGTGAGCAAGGGGTCCGCGGTGGTCGGCGGAGTTGTGCGCGGAAGCAGCTGCCCGGAGAGTTGTGCGTGAGTAGTTTCGGGGAGAGGGGAACGTTGCAAGGGTTCGGGGTCGCGTCTGTGCCGGATCTGAGTCGTTGTTGCACTAGAGTTGGGACGCCTGAATCTGTGGGCGGAAGGTGTGAAGGCGCGCTTCGGTTGGGCAAGATCGGAAGGAGGTGCTGGAGTCCGTAAAGGGGCGTTTTAATTTAGTGCTGGTGCCGTGCACGATGAGGGAGTGAGTGCGAGGTTTTTGGGTCTGTGATAGGGTTTGTGTTCAGGCGAGGGGGAACGGCAGGGAGCAAGAGCGGGGTGCGGCGATCATGGTGGACGCGCGGAGCAAGTGAGGAGACGGTGTGCGAGTATTAATAGACGCCGCGTGGAAGTCTATTAATACTTCAGGTGGTGCGGCAGGAGTCGGTGCCGACTGCAGAGGCGAGCGCTGAGCGACAGAGAGTATTAGTGGTTCTGTGAGCCTCGGGGAGAGCGTAGAAGGGGATCGTGAGGGCGCTGCGGAGCGACTGGGTGCTGAATTCCTGGTTTGCAGCTGCTGGTTGTTGGACTCGGGTCTTGTAGTGTCGTGGCGGTTGAAGCTGGGAGGTAAACATCGGTGCGTGTTATTTTTTTTTGTGAACCGTAAGTATCGTGTAACTCCGTGAAAGTTGTGGTATATGGTGTAACCTGTTTTCCCGTAATTGTAAACATCGAACGCTTCCCACACCCTATATACAATATGGCTCAATTCCAAACCAATGCGATGTGTGTGATTGGGTTGTATGGATTTTGAATGTGAGGTAAGTAACCTAAGGTTAAAGGGGTACTTCAATGGTTAGTAAATGGACATAAATCACCAAGAAGTGAAGGGCAAACCCACGGGAAAATAACATAGGATCATAAAAGGAACATAGGATCATAAAAGGAGAAAAGAAAAAGAAAAAGAACAGAGAAGAAAAAAAACAAAAAGAAAACAAATCCTCACTAAAAGAAAAATTGAGTGCAAAAGATTGGAGCAAGCTTAAGGATTACTAATGTGATGTAACTCAGAATACATACCTTGACTACTTAACGCATGTAAGGGGGATGAATTTAGTGTTAAAGCATCGGATCCTACTCCGGAGAAGACCAAAAGGACGACGGAAACAGTGGAAGCATCCCCGTTGCCTAGGAGTGACCGGAACAAGAAGACTCCATAGCTAGGATTAGGGTTGAAATTAGGAATTTTCTGTTCCTTTAGCTTTGTAGCGATTAAACAATGGGGCTCACAATTGCACCCGGCTGCCAAACCTTAAATTTACAAATTCCATAAACTTCTTTACTAGCGGGAAAACTGGATCTAAGATCCATAATTCTCCGATCCGAGATCGGACCTCCGGATGTTTATATATAAAGACTTCTTTTTGTTATTAGGATAAGATTTCTCGGATTTCTTGAGGATAATGTAGATTCTAGATTTGGGAATTTAGTTAGTACTTAAAAGATGGGTTTTAGACAACTCATCATCTTGTTTTTTCTCATGAAGAGCATTTTCGGTCTATCACATTTTCTCTTCTTGAACTTGTGGTGATTAAGGGTCTTTTTGAGGAAGCGGATCCATTGTGGTTGAAGTATGGTGATTTAAGTTCTTATGTGTTGAGTGTTGAATGCTTTTTACTTAGAACAATTGGTTGGGACTTGCATTGGGAGATCGCCTAAAAGAGCTGGAGGAGAGGTTAGGTAGAGACCCAACATTCTGCAAGGACCGGAAGTAGCCAGGAGGGGGAAGATACATTTTGTAGGGGTGGGCCTGGTAGTCTCTAGGCCACAAAATATCCGTGTGAACCCGAATTCAGGTAAAAGGCCGGAATCTCCCCCTACGATAGAAAAAAAGCCCAATGTGTATGTCTAGAAGGAAG
The DNA here is from genome assembly GCA_963971425.1 of Bryoerythrophyllum caledonicum. Taxonomy (NCBI): domain Eukaryota; kingdom Viridiplantae; phylum Streptophyta; class Bryopsida; order Pottiales; family Pottiaceae; genus Bryoerythrophyllum; species Bryoerythrophyllum caledonicum. Next base: position 18,211,203 of record OZ020514.1, read on the forward strand.
TTTACTTATAATCTATAAACCTCACTCAGTTAAACCACTGTATTACCAACCTGAATGTCGTTGTAGTCAGAATCGACCTTTGCGTGACTGCATCCGGATGGCCATCCGGATGATGTAAGAGTGTGGGTCAGGCCGCAACAATCGTCCACCGATTAGCAAAGTAGGGAAACACCATATTCATTAAAATGAGACAAATCGTGAGATTTGAGACTAAAAGCCTATTACTTCGGACACAAATATCGAGAAAAGTTGTTGCAAATGAAGGCATACATCATGCAACATACAAGAAACATCCCAAATCCAACAATAAACAACATGATCATTGCGACGCTCCAAAATTGCATTACACAAGACATACTATTAATAGATCGTCATAGAAAATATAATTCCATCCATAGTCAAAGAGGAGTGAGCACAATGGAAAATAATAATACTAAAACTTTATTTTCATGACATATTTACCAATATAGGTAATCACAAGTAAAATTCTATTTATAGTAGTCCAGGATCTATACTATCGTTTCTACAACAAAACAAAGAAAGACTTCTAAAGCATATAAAATTGTTCCTACTGAGGAGTTCCTCCCTCATTATAAGGAATGGTTGAACCACCTCCTCGTTTCTGGAGAAGCAAGGCCTCCTGCGCTTTCACTTTCGTATACCCAATCATAATTTTCTTCCTCCGAGAATAGGGTTTAAAGTAATCATCCACATCCGAATAATTCATGGATTTTTGCAGAGGTGAATGACGTGGTGGATGGCACCGACCACTATCAGCCCTAGAACTACCCCCTCTACTCAAGCAAAGTGAGTTATGACAAAACTATGAAGATGCAGATCTCCAAGAACTAGGTTTTAAACCGAGAAATTCAGTATGCAATCCAGTTGAACGGGAGGGAGGATTACTTACTCCAACAATACCTTCAGATCTTGAACTTGGACGACGACTACGCTTAGCAGGGATAGGAGTAGGCTGGACATGAATATACGAAGGCGGAATAATCAAATTGGAAGAGATAGGCTCAGACTCCTTCACCTCGTGAACATCAATTGCACCATTAACATAGTGTTGTCGTTTAGGAGTGCAATCGCCAACAGGCTCTACAGAAGCACACATCCGCTTGAGCGGCGAAGGAGATGCCACACAGGGAATTCCAATCCTCCGCTCAGGAGGGCTATCAACAACACCATCATCGACTATCTGTGTAGAAAAGTCCATGATAGCAGAGGCAACATCGGTTGCAGTGCACATAAGAAACGGCTTTGAATAGTGAGATTGGGAGAAACCTCCAGGAAGAGACCGAGAATACTCAGAAAACGAGCCACAGTTGGAAGGCGGTTTACTACGATCATTCCTACAAAGAGGAGGGATGGTAGCCTTCACAACCTGCAAAAGACACACGAGGTAAAAGAAGCGATGAGTAGGACTTAACAACATTTACAACAATCCAACGCATGCTCGACCCGAGGATAAATATGAAAGCCCAAAGGATAAAAGTTTACCTTGAATCCATAATAAAAACAATAGGCTCGACTAGAGGATAAACAATAATACTGAAAACAATGATAAAAAACAGAAGACAATGGCAATAAGTTACAAAAAAACATGTTGTAGTTAAAAAATATATATATATTCAAAATGTATAATGGCGTTTACAATGTCGATACTAAATATCTACTTCATTACAAAATAGAAGTCTGAAACTATAAATCCGATGAAGTAGAACCATCTGGAATATCATAGACAAAACCAACGTTCTTGTTTGAGAGCGCCATCCCATCTACAATATATCTCATGAAAGGGCTACTACGCGCCAACGGTTGAACCCCAATACGATTGTTATTAATAAAATCATGTAATTGCCCTACGGGACATTCGGAAACCAAACGTTGCAGCGAAGGTACAAGTTCCTGAGTAAGGAACTGGTCATCACAAGCCGCATGTCTCCAAGGACGAAGAAAAATGGCATTTCCGGTATGATTACAGACGCTCTTCTCCGGGCTGTCATCGATGAGAAGGGTGTTGTCTGAATCTAAGACCATCGACTCAACTTGGCACCTAAACAAAATTGATGACAGGGTTTTCAAGAAGATCATCTTGTTCGAATTATTCGGGTCCATCAAGAACTTATTGGGCGAGGTTTCAATTCCCTCACAGCTCTCCTGACCAAAAACCAAAGCTGGAGAAGCCATGTCTGAAAAAATATACTTCGCAATTTCAACTGCAGTGGACTTCTTCATAGAGCTCCAGACGACAATAGAGTTCGTAATGTTTCTGATTTCCGCCAGAAACGCACAAACTTCTGGGCGAGTATATATAGCTTTTGGACCTATGTATGCAGGGACGGTGCAAGAATACGCTGCTCGACTCCCGGAGCCTCTCGACAACCCCGGGGCATGTTCTGTCTCGCAGAGGATGCCATTAATATCCAGAACAATATTAAGCCACTTGTGTAGCCGCTGGTTGAGGACAACGGACAAACTCCTTGGCAAACAATCCTAGGACAGGACAAACAAACAGTAAGTACAACGGAAATTACCTGATCAAATGCACATTGAGAAATATGCAAAGGAAGTGTCACAGATAGCATTAATTCTCCCCCACATAGCGACTTCTGTAAATAATTCCCAATCCGAGGCTTCAATGCAAGAGGTCGGTGAACAATATCATCCATTCTCATATGAGAAAACAATTGAAGAAAATTGAATTGTTAAACAATTCCATAAATTATAAACAAAGTGGTATTACAAATATGTACACTCCGCCTAATGCACATTAAAACTCATACGGATCCGATGCCTGCAAGCCAACACACCAATATAAGACCTACTGGAGACTAGGAGTAGACATCAAAAAACTACACGGCAATTGCTGGTGGGGCAAGAAAAAAACAAGGTAAAAAACTAGCCAACCTTGTCAGGTTCAGACGTGCCCTGGTCGACATTTTCCGGAGACGGCTCGTAATCCACTCGACCCTCGTCTACCGCACATAAAACTTCCGCATCCACATGATGGTCGAAAACACGAGCCCCAACATCGCACTCTTCGGACTGGCGAAGAGTTACTGGGAATTGATGTGGCGAGGAAGCAGGAACAGAGGAGGCACCATGATCACGATGAATCTCATTCTGGGAAAGGATCATGGTGTCATTGCACATCGGTGGATTTTGTTGAGGACTAACCAGCATTCTATCCTCGGGCCGAGGATAATCCACTGCGGTTCTATCCTCGGGTCGAGGATAATCCAAAGCCATTCCTTGGGACGAAGACGGTCCTTCGTGAGCACCAGGAGAACCAGCCGGGGAAGCATGCTGATGAAGAACACAGTCTGACACGTTCACCGTATTGGTCTGGCAGGGAGTCGACATACCAGAACCAGAGTTATCTTCGATGCGAAGATGAACTGCGGACTCTAGCAATACAGACTGTGAAGGACCAGATGAAGCAGCACCTGTGGAGAGAGAGGCTGAGGACATCATCTGTGCTAGGTCTGCCTTCATCTGCAGGTGAAGGCTCAGCACAAATAGTGGCCGCAATCCGCCCCTTGTCCAAAGCGAACTCCAACTTCTACTTCTCAAACGCAGCCTCCATCTCAGCCTGCTTGTGCTTGGACGCCTCCAACTGCTCCAGGATATCCTGATTTACCTTCTCCTCTACAGCGCGTCTGATCGCCATGTTCTGGAAATAATCAGCACCTGGTTCATACTTCACAACGACTCCAGGAGCAGGAGCTTCTCCGGCAGCATTGATGCATACCTCTGGAACGTTGGGTCTCTCGACTTCATCGTCATTAGAATCAGAGAGCATGATAACGGAGCCAACCGGCGTTGAAGCTCTAGATGACACTGGTGTCTCAGGATTCTGGGTATCCAAATTCTCTGTAGATTCATCCAGCAATCTAGGAGAGCTCAAAGGATTTACAATATCTTGAAGCCTTTCCTCGTCATCTCCAGCAACAGGAGTTGTTGATCGGGGTGATTCATATGTAGATGAGGGCCCGACGTCACAAAGTCTTGAGAGGTCGAGGCTGTCTGTGCTGCTGCTTGAGTAGGCCTTTGATCAGCTCTAGCTGATGAAGTGTCAAGCCCACCGGACAGAGTTGGAAGAGGCCCAGCATACGCAAAATTCTTGTGGATAAAATCGTTGATGTCATACATGTGAATCTTCCTAGAGTTCTCCTTGTATAACTTGCGAAAGGTCTTATCCACCAGACCGTAAAATGACATTCCAGACATCTGCGGAAGATATGACGAATCAATTTCAGTAGTCAAAATTTCGTCATGACATATAACACTACGTCATTACATATAACACTACAAAACAAATAATGGATCAATGACTATCCTCGGGTCGAGGATAAACACAGAAATCGATTGTGATTTCTTACCTTACTGGCGAGCAATAACTTTGAGCCGGAATATGTTCCAAACACTCGGCTCATGGGCTTGCTGAAGTCCGTGAGGAGGTCGAGGTAGAACTCCATCCTAAGTTCGTAGCCATGGACGGCGAAGCACGCCTCTAAGTACTTGTTTCTCTCCGTGTAATATGGAGTATCAACAGCAGAGTAGTTCAGCTTCACTTTCTCAAGCAAAAGGGCTGATTTGGGAAGGTCGGCTTTAATGAGGAATAATAGGAAAACCTCAGTACACTTCGACCTTGATGTCCCTAAATTCAGCCGCTCGTATACGGAGGGAATGTATGCTGAGGAAAGACTATTGTACTTTGGCATCCTTCTTTCAGCATACTTCTCTGCTTGCCTCGCTCGCTGCTCAATAGAGGTGATCCACACCCAGATGGCAAGAGAGTTCAGGTTAGGAATGCTTCGCTGTGTCTTCAGGGTTTTCAGAAACGCTGAAAAGTAGGGCTTGTCGGAGGAGTCGTCTTTCAAGGCCCACCCAGGGACCTGTCGAAGGTCAAGGAGTGCGAGGGACCACACCTTGTCCTCAGCAGGTGGGTCAAAATATGAGCAGAACTCCATCTTCTCCCCGTCGAAGTCACGAAGCTTAGAAGGCCCATCGATGGGATCGATGTGGCTCTTCACATACAAGAACTTCCGAAAAAAAGGAAGAACATTTGGAAACTTTTCCACTAAGTGGGACGCGCGCTTGAGTTTTCCTGCGTTGTCAACCTCATGGAGAAGAACTTCTTGTCCGGTCGGACAAGAAGCATATTGTACGTGGCGGACGATACGCAATGTTCTTGCTTCCAAGCTTTCCACACTAGGCCGTTTGTGGATCCGTCTGGCATTAAAAAATGCAATGACGGATCAATTGCCACCAATTCCTGCAAGACGATACGCTTTCTCTTACGCCAATCTACCCACTCCTCGTAGTGATAGCAGGACCCATGAACCACGCTCGTTTTATGGAGCGTGACTTTGGGGTATCCATATGCTCTGTCACTGTCAACCAGGTAGCGGAACAGATCCCTCAAGTCCTTATCGGAGATATGACCCAATCTCTTAAAGAAATCTCGACGAATTGGGGAAGCTCTGAACCCTCTCGCCTCCTTGTAAGGACTCAAGGTGTCGGGGTTGATGATCTCGCCCTTGGTATGTCGATCAAGAAAGTCTTCCCACATCTTGAAAATGTCATCAGGAAGCGTAATCACCTTGATCTCGTTGGTGATGTCTGATGACTTGGTTACCTGCTTTCCTTCCTTAGTAGGATCGATGTTTTGAAAGTGGGTAACGATAAGTTTGGAAAATAACTGCAATTCAATACAATGAACATACATTAGTCAGAACACGAATCCGTATCAATCAAAGAGTGATGAGATGATCGCGGACATGGATACAGATCATAGTGTGTGGCATGGATTATTCTCGACCCGAGGATATAAGATTGAATGAAACACACAATGATTATACTAAACAGGTCTATAAACGATATTGATACTAAACAAGTGTGTTGATTCGATTATCCTCGACGCGAGGATACACTTTATAGGGAGAGCTTACCGAGTACTTTTCTTGGTCAAACACGGCACCATTATTTTGGAATGCAGCCTCGCCTTGTTGATAACTTGGACGTCCTGAGTTCAGCCAAATTCTCCTGCAACTTGAGATCTGGTTACCCCATGTTGGTTGTGCATGGTCCATGTAATTTGTGTCATTGTAAAACTTAGATATTCTCTGCAGCATCAGAGGATCTCTAGACCTTGCGACATAAGCACCCCAATTCCGAAGGCCGTTCTTTCGACTTTCACCGCAGTTGTCATTCACTTGCAGCCGCTTGGATGCCTCCACGCTGTGCTGTCCATTTATGAGCATGAACTTCCCCTTCTTGATATTGTCTCAGGAGGTTGGCTTAGTCTTTATTGGCTCACCGTCATCATCAACTGGACATACACAAATCTTTTGGCGCTGATCGATTTCGCCAAGCTTAACAAGAAAGTCCATCGTGCTTAGCACAATGCCCTCCTCCATGCCACGAATTACGTATTGAGCTTTTGCAACAACACATTGTTCGATCCACACATTGTGTGTGGATGATTCGAATGGAAAGCACCCTTTGCACTCCTCCCAGAAAAGTCGTTGTGACTCCGTGATCTTCTGGAAGTCAACTTGGGGATCGCTCCGCGCCTTACTTGGAGTGACTGCACGCGTTACTGTGGAGGCCGAGCTTGCTCGGGCAGTTGCTTTCCTTCTTTTTGTGGATGGTTCGCCAGCCGTTGCGACTGTAGTTGTTGGTCGCCTTGGAGGAGGTCGGCTTGATGTTCTTGGAATGGATGAACCCGATGGATTCGCGACATCTGCAGCACTTGCTCGAGGACGCCGTCGTTGAGTGCCTTCTACTGGTGCTTGACGAGCTTCAAATGCAGACAATAACTGGTGAACTCGTACCAACCGCCTATTGACCTTCACGGCATCATTGTTATCCCGGGGAAGGTACTTCTCCAACGCCGCTTTAAGGGACCCGTGACCGTTCCTCACCACACATTCAAGCAGTTCTTGGAAATCAAATTGGCCGTATGAAGTTCCCACTTTCACTACAATGGAGTGGCAGTGTGGAAGATCATCTCCATCTTCATTGACAGCCTGGACTCCAAGTACAATGAACTCCATTTGTTGCTGCTCAATGAACGAAACTCTTTCATTTCGGTTCAGCGGTACAAACGGAACGTTGTCGTTAACTTTGAGCGTGATTTGGATACACTTCCAACTTTTGCGAGAGACCAGCTCTTTACGACATCCTTGAATGCCCATAGACTTCCATAGTTCTCTACGACTTCTTCTATGAAGGGTGACGGGGCTACAGGATTTACGAACCGCTCGATGAAATACTCAGCGGATGAGTAGTCGTAGTTGTCATCCCAATCCATTTCGGTTGTCGCCATCTGAAATATCAAAATGAAACTCAATTTAATAGTACAATATCAGGCTTATCCTCGGCCAGAGGATAAGTCCCCCTGTAATTAATCAGCGTGTTTTAACAGCTGGCTTATTTTTTATTTCTAGAACATTTGATTAACTACTTTACTGGTTCGCAATTGTTTGATCTAAGTGCATATCGTTGTTTAATCTGTTTAATCTATCCTCGGTTCGAGGATAATTTTTTTTCATCTGGTATATTGTTACTTAGGTTTAGGATCATGTCGATTGTTAGTGTATCTTATGACGCTTACATGACTAGTGATCTACATTCTGGACTTTATCCTCGGATCGAGGATAAAACGTTGTTTAGTTATGGTTGCTATTAGTCAAATACACAGTAATTGAACCAAGGCAAGGCGGTTTCCTCGACTCGAGGATAAAATGATCCCAAGAATGGATGTTTTCCATGTTATGCAACTGTTCATTGCACACAAAAACGCAAGCAAACGAGCACACATACACACAGAGATTATGAAAACAAACTCTCAAACAATGTTACAATACTTCTTCACGCACATAAACAATGATATTCTTACAAAAACAAGCAACGCAAAATTGAAAAAGGTATCATAAACTTACTTTGAGCGTATGGGAAGGAATCCAACGAGAAGATGTGGTATACAAATTCGTAGTCAGTTTTGATGTGTCGGGAAGATCTATAAAATTAGGGTTTGGTTCACGTCCAGAACCTGAGAAAACCCTCGCACGATAATCGAAACCCTGGCTAAGAAAATCGGAACCTCCGGCACCTACACAGTTTGAATACCTTGCAAAACACTATCAAAACCCTCGCTGGAATGAATCTAATTTCAGAAGCCTTCAAACCCTAAGCGCAAGCAATCACAAACTCACGTGCACATATACACACGTAGGGCTCACACACACACAGTTGAGACTCACCTTCACACACCCAAAACTCACCTTCACACACCTTAAATCACACTAACACTCACATAGATACGCACACACACGCGCGCACACACTCACGCACTCACACAACGTACAGAACGCACTAACACGCACACTCACTTCTCACACGCACACAGAAAATGAGATTATACACAAACCCTAGCGAGCTGTGACTTAGAGAGAGAGAGACACACATACAACGCACACAAAACGCACATACAACACAAACAATGGCGCCCTCACACGCGCACTCAAACGCGCACTCACTTCCACACGCGCACACAGAAAAGGAGAGTAGACAGAAACCCTAGCCTCCTGTGAGAGAGACAGAGGGAGAGAGAGAGAGAGAGAGAGAGAGAGAGAGAGAGAGAGAGGACGTGTCATGCCCTCGTTCACCTTTGAAAAAGTGACGGGATTGGTGGCTTTTCCACTTTTTGACCACTTTTGGATAGAAACCTAATTTTAAAGCAACGCAACGGTTGAATGTCCAATCACTTTCATTTTAGAAATTTCACTGAAATTACGCATTCTTCACTACGTTCTTCGGTGAATGAATTTTTGTTAATTTAAGTGAATTTGTGACGTTTTCATCCGTCCATTTCATTGTTGCAAGAATGATTTGTAAACTACCAACTTTGGCATACTCTTGCATGATGAAATTGTTTTCTATATTAGTTTATTTGGATAGTTCTTAAAATTTTACTTCATATATTTATATTTAGAGTTTTTTAATTATTGTAATCGATGTAAATCATTATATTTTTCATTTTGATTGTATTGTAAATTGTAATTTTTATTACTTTGATATCGTAACTTTGTAAACAACTATTACATTCATTGTCAATCAAATTAGGACTCTTTGAGTGGATCTATATTATATTGGATTTACTGTTTTTTTTTTTTTTCCTGTGTCAATTTTATAATGTAAATTGTAAGTTCGTAACTAGTTATGATTTGTAACTAGTTATGATAATTTAGTTTATAATTAGTATAGCTATCCTCGAATCAAGGATAGTCTATAATTAGAAAGTAAACAAAATGCATGAATTTGCTCAAAATAGCTGCTGAAATTATCGGCAAAAAGTCTCAAAATTCTAATACTCTCTCAACATGTTAAACTACAAAAAATCAAAAATCTAATTATTTTTATTCAATTCAATTCTATTACACTAGAGTGTTACCCGTGTCCTCCGGACACAACATTTTTTTGTGTTCAGTCCCCACCTCCCCGTCCCCTAGCCCTTTCCTTCCAATCCATCGTCCCCCCCATCCTTGTCCCCCGTCTCCCGTCTCTGTCCCCGTGCCCGTGCCCGTCCTCATCCCCGTCTCCATTCCCGTCGTGTCCTTTTATCGAGAACTCTTACTTTTAGGTTTTCATTTTTATCCAAAATCCTAGCTTTTAGCTATTAACTTTTAGCTTTAAGCGTTTTTCCTCGACGCATCACTTTTTCATCCAAGCTTGACGCGTTAATCCATCTGCGCGTTCATCTATTCAACGTGTTCTTCATCCTGTATTCTTTTATAGACATAGATTATTAAAATTCATGCAAAGATATCCAAGATATGTGTATAATTTATGTAGATTGTCGAGAAAAGTTATTTTTTATTTGTTGTGATATAAAAACTACATTAAAATGGTTGAACTAATGCGTTGCAAAGCAAGCTCCTACTGCTACTTTTTAGTTAAAATTCTAATTATAATTGGAATAGCCATCCTCGAATCAAAGATAGTCTATAATTAGGAAGTAAACAAAATGCATGAATTAGCTCAAAATAGCTGCGGTAATTATTGGCAAAAAGTTTCAAAATTCTAATACTCTCTCAATATAATGAATATGATCATAATTTATTATATTTGATTCTTATCATTTGAAGTAGTTTAGAAATATACTATTTGTTACAATATGTAAACGTTAAAATTTTCATTTTTTAGGTATTTTCAATCTAATAGCCTAAATAGGATTGAGTATTGAACTGTTTAGAAAATATCTTGTAAATGGGAACTGAAAAGCTTTGTAGATCCTAAAGTAGAGTCAATTGGAGCCAATCCTGCCCTTTAGCTTCTAATTCTGAAAGATGTCTTCAAGATAGCATCTCTTTGATTCTGATTGCAAGGATACGTCTATTAGACTGTGAATCCTTAAGTGATGTTGAAAAAAGAAAGAAAACACAACACTACGATAGAAATCAGAATATTTTTAGAGTGATTGTCGAATAGATGCCTGAGTTATAGAAAATTTTCATGTAGCAACGTTATTGTAGAAAGCCATGGAATATGTTCAAGTTGAATTGAGGACTGTTGTTCATAAATAAAAACAAATATTATTAAATCAATTTGACAGTGTTTTGTATTGGAGTTGGTGTCTGGCCAAGCGTCTTAAACAATGATTTTGTCTTATTGATGTTTACTCGGGATAAGAAGGTGTTTGAGAAAGATGATGTAGGTTACAGTAATTGAAGTCAATTTGACACAGTTTGGATTATGGTATGGAATTTATGCATACATCCTTCATATATGATCTGAGGGTGTGGTCAATTTGACATACTGTTCAGTGGAACAGATTGGGTATCGTAAGATGGCACTAGAGATAAGAGGAACAGTTGAAACTTGTCCAATCGAGCTATGAATTTGGAGTTACTATTATTGGATTGAGAGAATTATATTTAAAACTGTGAGTACAGTAATTTAATAATAATAAATACGACAAGGTTGGCATAAAATAAAATGTTTTGATGAGTGGCATAGATTGGAACTGCCCTTATAGAAAGTTGAACTATGGATCCAAAAAAGATCACATAGTGAGAGAAAAGTTATTATAATTAGTGACCGTAACTCTATTAGATTGAGTAGAGTAGAAGGGCCCATCTAATCTACAATAAATCTAGTGAATAGAACTATATGAAATAAAGTAAGTATTAGATTGATTACTGCTTGAAATTTATAGAGTAAGAATGAATTTTATTCGGTCACCTATTTGAATTTTCTTAGATGAATGATGATTAAGGAGTGATCACCCTTCACAACTAAGCCTATCAGATCAAGTAGAATTTAAAGGAAGACCTTGAATATTTATCAGAATTATTATTGTCATTGTAGTAACATAGAAAAAGCCATATTTTATGAAATTTCTATAAATTGTCCCGCTAATTAAGAAGGAATCAAGGACTAAAAAAGTGATTATGAAAGAAGAATAAAGTGATGAATTGAACTAGGTGAGTTATGATGGATTTGCGAAAGCAATTATTATATAAGAGTAAGCGGGAGTTTGCTTGAGATAAATGATTTTCACTCACCATGCCTCATGCATCATTGCATGCCATAAATTGATAGAAGGAATTCAATCATTAGTAAGTAGTCTCAAGGATAATTAATGAGTTGCATACAGGGCATGGCTATTGTCTTATTGAATTGGTTACTGTCTATTTGAACCGGCTATTAACGCCTAGGAGTTGATACTCCATGGTTTATTGTCAATTTGAACTACCCTTTTTCCTTAATATATGAGGAATGTAATAACGGTAAATCAAGAATGAGTTTTAGATGAATTTACAGAATTATAGCTTTGGGATTTTGTTTTGGAGAATCTTTTATGATAATAATAAAATCATCTACTTTATCACCTACACATTGTGACCATTAGTTACTTAAATACGCTAAACGAAAAGACCATTTCCCGAACCAATGTTATAAAGTAGTCTGGAGTAAGATAAGTGATCTTCAATTTTTTATACTATACAATACTTTTTTATTATAAATACCTCTCCCCAAAGGAAATAATTGCCAAATGAAGATACATTATTCCATCAGAAGTAGTAAATTATATTCAAATTTTTTGTTATTTAAGACAGTCAAATGGCTATGAATACGGCAATATTTTGGAGAAATCATGAGAATTGAGATCATTATGATCCAGTTAAATTTGATACTGTTATTCATAATTTGAATTCCTAATATAAATCTTCAGAATACAATTTTTTCTTTAATCCTATCTCATAAATGATTATATAATTTATTTCTTACAAAATAAGCATCTCTTTTACCAAGTTATTTTGAATACTTCAAATGTTAACCCCAATCTAAGTTCCTGATCAATTTCACACCAAAATTGCTTCTAAACTGTCGATTCGAGTGCAATAAGTAACAAAAGAAACAAATACTTGTATTTCTAAATTTTACGGTAGGATCTTAAAAAATACTTACCAAATAATAAACTTACAAAACTTCATTGACATTGACCAGACAAATTGAAAGATTGTAGCGTTTGAAGAAGGAAATTGGTTAAATTTCTTCCTTGCGTTGAGTGGATCAGCAAACTTTCACTTCACTTAATGTTAAACACTTGCACTATTTTTGAGAATCTAAATGCATTACCATTATGTTTAGCATGATTCTAGTTCCTTGTACACCAATACTTAAAGGTAAAGAAAGAGTGTAGCATATTCAAAAACAGTCTGCAAAGATTTGGAATTCATAAAAGGTCATTTATTCACGTTTTGTAGTTTTTTTGAACTAAATATGACTTAGAATATTGTTCCAGACAGTCACTAAGAAGGTTAACTTCACATATCGTTGTAGATTAAATAAAAATGGAAAACTATGAGGATCTATATGGTTTATGAGGAAAAGAAGATGCTTTTGTGTTTCTTGATAAATAATGTGTGAAAATATTTGACTTGGGTTAAAATTATTTTGATACCCGAAGACAAATTTTGTTTTCGTGCATCTGCAAACAGGGAAATATTCTTACTATGTCAGAAAAATCTCAATGTCAATAGAAACTTCTATGAACAATATGAAGCTGCGCAGAGTCTATATTTTTAATTTTCAGTGGTACCAACTTTCGAACCACAAACCAAGAAACATAATAAAAACACCTATACAAAGCGTTGACCAAGGAAAATCTAGTATAAAATTTTAAAACACAAAATATAGATATTTTGTATCATAGGTAATTGCCCGAACTCAAGAAATTCCCTCGAAGGAGATTTTTTTCTTTAGGGGTTAAGTATATATTTCCTACAAGAGCTAAAACAAGCTACAAAGTTTAATTTCATCTAATATTTTATAAAATCATTTCAGTAAAGTTTTTATATAAGTAGTATGAAATACACATTTTTAAAAGCATGGAATGATTCAACAACAATTGGTTGTTTTTTTAATCAAGTCTATAACAATATGATATTTAGTAATACTGATATCATTTTATAGTTAAACTCTATCTTGGTATAGAAAAGAGTACAATGTAAGTTCAGTGAGTTTGAAATAAATTTTTTTGTTTCAAAAATTTACATGTGATATTATGCTTTCATAAATTTTTTATTTGTCTAACGTTTAATTTTTTCATTAATTGATAATTTGATATCTAATTCATTGGTGTTCTTCTATACCATTCCTATAAAGATATATTGTAGAGGCTTGGTGTAGATTCTACAACAGTTTCAACCAACATTTAAACAATAATTTAAGTTGTATTCATCATTAAAAATAAATGAATATTGTATTGAGTTTTCCTTATTACCTAATTTATAAAGTTGGTGAACAAAAATCTTGACATAAACTCAGTGGACATGGACTTAGTGGTGGAACAAACAATCACTTTATTCACGCCGGCCCTTTAAACCGGAGTTCTTCTTTTACTTGTATGTGATAGAAAACATTTATCATCTAACTTAAAAGTGATCAAAATTTGAGAAAAGTCTGATTTTTTATTAATGAAATATATAATGCTTTAATGAAAATATAATACTTTTACCCTGACCCAAATTAAATTTTCTTCAACTCTTATTCGAAAACAATACTAAACCAAATGATGTGGATTAAAAATTTTAATATTCTAAGAGTTATTTTCTTTAAATCGATTCAGATTTTACTACGCTTATCATACTACTAAAATCATAATCCGCACGGTGAACCACACAACGATAAACCACGCAGTCAATCGTGCAGTGAACTATACGAATGGTGCAGTCAACCGCGCAGTTAATTGCGCAGCCAACCACGCAATGAATCATGTTACAATTTTTTAAATATAGTTTGTAATATAAAAACTTCATTAAAATGGTTGGACGAATGCAATGCAAAGCACTAGCTTGAGTTTTTGGGTGACAGTGTGAAATTTGCATTTCTGTGTTGCAATTTGTGCTTATTCAAAATATATTTGTAACTCTTGATTACAAATTTTACATTCAGAACATATTTATATTTTATGTAGATTGTTGTTACCATTGTTTTTTATATTTTGTGATATGAAAACTACATTAAAATGGTTGAACGAATGCATTGCAAACCAAGCGCCAACTGCTAGTTTTTAGTTAAAATTTTAATTCTAATTGGAATAGCTATCCTTGAATCAAGGATAGTCTATAATTAGAAAGTATAAAAAATACATGAATTAGCTCAAAAGACTTTTGTAATTGTCGGCAAAACTCTCAAAATTCTAATACTTTCTCAATATATTGAATATGATAATAATTTATTATATTTGATTCTTATCATTTGAACTAGTTTACAAATATACTATTTGTTACAATATTTAAACGTTTTTTTCTTGAAATCAATTTTTTTGAAGACTTTTTAGTAGAGTTTTGTTAGTTTTTATTACTTTTTTACATATAAACCAAATATAACTTTCAGTTTTTCATTCATTAGAAAATCCGATTTTGTCAAAACGAATATCATTTTGTTTTATTCGGGTTTGTCGCATTCCTAAATTGAAGTGACTCGGATTCCTGAAAAGGTCACCTGAAAAGTTGAAACAAAAGTATATTATTTTCCCGCCCAAAAATGGTGCCGTTGGAAAAAGTCTTTCCCGCCCACCTCCGTTTTTTGGGCACCGGAGCTCATCTCGACATTCATACTCCCCCCTGGAATTTCTCATTTCAAACTCTTTCCTCTCTGTGCCTCGCCTCCGCTTCCACTTCTGTGTTTCAGCTCTTGCCTCTGCAGTAAGATACTGAATTAAGGTTTATATTGTTCTAGGTCTTTTTTTGGGGACACAAATGTCTTGGATAGGTATTTGGGGAAGGAGTGTAACTGTGGCTGTATTTCTTATGTTGTTGTACTTCTTGCACGTTGGTTGAAGTCATTTTCATTTTCATTTTGCCTGTGTCACACCGGTCATTTCAATGTTTTTTCCTCTGCTCTATGCGCAATAGTAAAGGTCGACTTCCCCATCGCACGTTATTAAGTGTTGTTGACCATTGAACAGTGCAGCGGTCCTTGTTCGCACTTAAACTTAATCTCTATCTGTGACACTCCGCATATGACGGAATCACTGTAGCATTGTTATCCTCGTGTCGAGGATAACCTAAACTGATATAATCAGATGAGATGAATAAATAAATAACCAACAATGACTTATCCTCGACTCGAGGATAAAACAAAGGAATCATAGTGCTCATGAATTTTAAGTGTAAAGTATTGTACGAATACGGCGATAATCTTTTTAAATTACAGTTATCCTTGAGTCGAAGATAATGGATGAAAACTTGTTGAATTTCAATGATAATGTAATGAGTATATTGCATAAGATCATTGGTTGGATCTGGGTTTGATGTATTGTCAGTCTTCGCCCATTATTGATTGTATCCCCCTAGGGTGATATCCTTGAGTCGAGGATATCCGATATCCGTGGAAAGGTACTAAATATTTCAACATTAAAAATTATGATAGTTATTCTTGAATCGAGGATAACTGACTTTGAGTTTGATGTCATCTAAGGCGTAAGTTGAATGTTAACTGTCAAATATCATATTTATGTTTTTTGGTAAATTGCCAATATCATTTATGCTCTCAAATCTTCAAGAAATGTTTTGGAGTTCTATCCTCGGTTCGAGGATATCTCTCTGAGGCTTTATGCAATTTATTTTTTAAATCATAACTCGATTCGTTCATGGCAAATTTAAATTTAAGGAGATAATTTTCTAGTTCTGAACTTGATTGATTAATCTTTGAATGTTTCCCTTTGTTTGGAGTGATGTGTATATGAGGAGTGTTTCTCCAGGTTCAAATCATTAGTGATTTGTTAAACCTAACTGTGGATTTAATGAATGATCTCCTAATTCAGTATTTAAATTTTTTATATCTGCAATTATCCTCGTATCGAGGATAAGTGTATCTTCTCTGTTTCATTCTCCTCTCATTGAAGCTGTTCTTTACAATTATGATGATATAACTGAATGACTCACCCTCTGTCTATTTCATTGTGATATCTTGAAGATGGAAGATCACTCATACGATGGTGTTGTCCGAGTTCCACCTACCTTGCCTCCAGGTGTTGCTGCATGTGATGGAATTCCTCGCGCGTCGTGGTTCTCAAAGCGCGTGATCCTTAGAAACACATCTGGGGCTGATGTTGGAATTGGACTTTGCCAGAGTGTTGATTCTGGATTTGTTCCTGAAACTGGTGGTCGGCCACTTGGAGATGATCATGTTGCGATTCTAATCGCTGAATGCTTAGACGAGACTGAAATTTTATTGAACTGGACGTTTGCCCTTCGAGCGTGGCCAACTTGACATGTCTTTCTTTGCAACGTTAGCTTGTACAACCAAGAGAAAACTAGCATTTACAATGCTGCTCTAAAAGTATTTCGTCGCGGTCCTAGAGTAGGCGTTCGACAGTACAAAACCACTCGTCAGAGAGTTGAGGGTCCTTCCCCACGAAAGAAGGAAGTACTTCTTACTTCACAATCGATCAACTCAGTTGCAAGCACCGTCTGTTGTCCAAGAAATTGTACTCAACGATTTCCACGGTGTTCAATTTCTGTATTTCGCTCCCAAGTTTACCGTGACATTGGAGGTGTTTTCTTTCAGAAACATGACTGGCTTGATGTACATAGGCAGATCCACATGGATTCCAGTGGCAACAATGTGGTGACGCTTAATGGAATTGATGTATGCCAAAATGCATGGTGTACTATCATGGGGGTTAGCCGAGCCACATTCTACCGGTACAAACGAGAGGCAAAGGACGGGATGCGGGCGGGGGCACACGGCAATACTGGTTCAAAGAAACCCTGGACTCATACTCTACAGGCAATTGCTACTCTGCATGACATACTTGATGATGCTGCTGATCACAGTCCTAATAAGACTACTACACTTGGCACTGGGGAGAAGGTGGTCTCCAAACACTTGCCTGCCTCTTTTCAATGGAGTGGAGTGTTGCCAAAAGTGAATGAGGTGAATTCAAGATTTGGCCTCAAACCAATATCTTTGTCTGGTCTTTTGTCGAATTCGGAGCTCTGAATTTGAACAATACTCTACTAAGAAGCCTGGTGACAACTTTGCTCGCTGCGGAAGATGCGACCAATTCAAGCAATTAAAGAAGGCTTGTAAAGGGGGTCTTCCGCATACAAAATGTGGGAAGTCAAGCTGCAGTTACATCAGGCCTCTCAACAGACTCATCGAATTTTACATTATGGGAACCGGAAGAACTCTGAAGAAAAACCGAATGAGGTTGTGTGCGTCATCCATGATAAAATGAATCATAGCAAAACCGCATCTCCTCATTTTTCTCACAAGAATAAAGCGACGGAGTCCTTCATGAAATTGCCTGTGGCCGTAATGGAACAATTGCGCATGGACATGGGAATGTTCGTTATGCCCATTATAGTCTTGACATCGTCCCCACCGACTCGAACCACACTGTTGGATCCATTGCGAAGTTACTTCGGGACTTAGAGAGTCCACTGGCGTATTCTTCTCGTGAATTATTTACGGGAGGAAGAGCTTCTCCTCTCTCTCAGGCTGTGCTTGCGGATGCTAACGTGTGTCTTGGATCCCTTGCTGCTCCACCGGTTGAACCTGTTCCTGCGAAACAGTTACCACCAATTCTCCAAATGTGGTTGGATAATGCCACAGGGGACAATAAAAATAGATTTGTGTTTGCTTTCTTTTCCCTCCTCGTTCATATGGGTATTTTCCGTGAAGTGTATGTCAACTTCTTACTTGTTGGTCATACTCACGAGGATATTGATGCAATGTTTGGGAGATGGAGTTCCAAACTCAAGTCAAATAGCTATCCAACGATTCCACTCTTAATGAAATCATTCATGGATGGTGAGAAAATGCCAGTTATTCCACACCTCATTGAAGAGGTGCCACGGTTGTCTACATAGACGGACAGGGGCCCAAAGACAGCGGACGGACAGACAGTAGGACGGACGGACAGGACAGACAACACTTTTTGGCGGACAGTTGCGTGTAAAAAAAAATTACAAACCCTAAATCAAATTTTCAACTTACCCCCTAGTAAAACACGTGTGCACGACACGTCAGACGACATTCCACGTCACATCAAGGGGCGGGCGCGTGCCTTCGGACCGCGCGCGCAACACTTGGGGCCGGGCGCATACCAATCTGGATCGCGCGCGTTCATGTAGGGCCGGGCGCGTTCCAATTAGGGCCGGACACGTTCCAATTAGGGCCGGACACGTTCCAATTAGGGCCGGACACGTTCCAATTAGGGCCGGGCGCGTACCCCTAAGGGCCTCGCGCGTGCATTTCAGGGCCAGGCGCGTACCGTTAAGGTCGGGCGCGTACCGTTAGGGGCCAGGCGCGCAGCGTCACGGGCCTGGCGCGTTCCATTGTGGGTCGCGCGCGCACCTGCCTATCGGCTGCGCGAGATCAAACACTGCGTCTGCCCCTCAAAAGGCCTGAGGTTTAGAGAATTTGAAAGAATTCAATTGTACCAGGGTGCTCTTACATTAAAATTATTTATTTCAATGTAATGCTTTCATGAATGGGCACTCTCAACACCAAGTACATATTTTAAAACCGCGGTGCTATTGTACCATGCTATCACCACACCATTAAAGTCACTTTTAACTTGTAGTACCCTCATGTCCGTCATCTTTTAATCATTTGAGCTTGAGGATTCTTCATTGTGTTTTCGCTTCCGTTTTGATCGGCAAACATTTTGGGGAAGAGAAAACCCGCGAAGCACCACCGTATTGTCGCCAGGTACCTCATCGCAATCCTCATCGTCTGCATCATCGCCCGATGATGAGAAGTTCTCGGCTGCATTTTCCAAGACTGGTGCCACGTACTCCTCAATCTCCGAGGCCAAGTTTCGTAGTTGTAGCTCGGCTCCAGTAGTTGATGCGGCGTTCACAAGTCGTTTTACTCAGATATTCTTCCTTTTGTCTGTTACTCCATCCATGTTTTTGGAGCGGTTGCCTTTGGCCCCAAAGACTCTCTCCGAGCTTCCACCTCGCCAAGGTCCCGTGGGCCGTGAAGAAAGGGAGAGTACCATTGTTCTCGCCCCTCCGTGTCCCTAAATGGCTGCTCATAGTAGAGGACCCAACCCTCGCGGAGGGAAGTTGTGGGGTTAGTATCGCACGTTCCATACCACCATTTGGGCCGAGTGCGCTACGGTGGACGGGTGGCCGAACTATTGTTGAAGAGGTCTTTTTTTTTACGCGTAAAAGAGTTCTTCCAATTGATGCGGTACTTTGATCACGTGGCCGCCGAAACAAATCTTGTAGTGGCATGTCTTCCTCTGAGTCCGGTTCTATTGCTTGAGGCAAAACCGGAGAGCTTCTCACAACTTCAATGGACCCCGTGGTGGCCATTGGCTCATGGGATTCATTATCGTTTCCACCACTGCTCACTTCGTTTCCATCGTGAGGAAATGTATCGTTTGCTGCAATGCCAATGCCATGACCGTCGAGTTCAGGGCCATCGCCACTAGAAGGGCCCGAGGCGCTAGAGCCGTTTGAGTTCATAGACTGATTCTCCGAGATGTTGTCATCTCCATCAAGATTGCCCCCGAGTGCCGACCCATCTTCGTTTGCCCTAGCTTCTTGGGCACGGTCTTCACCCGATAATTCTACTATAGTATGGACTGCTGTTGCGTCCACATCATCAAACTCAAAAGGATCCACTGGGTCACCGTGGACGTTGTGAAAATGGTCATGTAGTGCATCTTCACCGTGCTCGTTGTTTGCAGAGTTGTCCCTAGGTGGGCTATGATCAGACACGGGGTTGTTGTCACCGGCAAGGTCTTCCCAATCGCCGCCCATCCAGTTATAACCCTCATCATCCGACTCCAAACCCTCGTCCTCTGTGTTTGAAGGAAGTCCCCCATCTGGATCAGACTCCTCCGAATGCACATTCTCCTCATACCATCGAATCGGGTCTGGACGAGCACGTTCTCAAAGCAATCGACTATTTGTGTAGATGTAAACCAAATCTTCCGCTTTCTACACTCCCAAGCGATTTCGGCTCTAACTATGCACGAACGAATACATGCTCCAATTACGCTCACATGACAAGGCCGAGCAGGTTTGTGCTAGTATACGCTTCGCAATGATAGGCAATGATTGCCCGCCCACGCGGTTCCACCATTGGTGAGGCAAGAGGTTGTTGTTTTCAATTTCCCCAGCTTCCCTTGGTGAATATGGGCCTCGCAATTCTTCATACTCCGTGATTTCGAGCATTATTGCCGAAAAAGACACTTCGAGTGGACCATAGAGCGTCATAACAACCTTGTTTAGGGCCCTTTTGGCCTCACCATTGTTTTGAATTTGCAAGTTATTGGCTAGATAAGGATTCAATAAAGCCACTGCATAATGGAGATCTGTTGTCATCATCTCCCAACGCCGTAGGAATGATCCTTCAAGGCGAGTTGCAATTCCGTCAAGCATGTTGAATGGGGCATTGCGCAGCTTAAACACGTGCTCCTTTAGCTTGTTCATGGTCACCCAAGCAATTCCCATTGCCGGAGTGTCACCATCAAAAGTTCGCAATGCCTTTAGTACTGGTGCCACTACAAATTCAAAGTTAGTGCACCGATGCCAGAAAGTCTCGTCTAGAACGGTGGCTCGCACCTACGATGCCTTCGCATGGGCACGGTGCCCGTTTTGCCTATCAAAAAGAGAGGATACGTAGGATATCCATGCTAGGTCTATCACAACCATCTCCAGGGCATTCTTCACTTCCAAAAAACGATGAATCAATATGTAATTGCATGCAAACCTTGTTGCAGCTGGCCACAACAGAGACAATTTTGGCGAAAATCGACGAAAAAGGGCCATGGGCACATGGTGGTTCTGGTTATACAATGCAATCTGTTTCGCCTTCTGGACGAGGTCTGCAAACATGCCTTCCTTCCCCCAGTCCTCGAGGAGGAGGTCCAAAATATATGCACAACACCCTTGAGTATATATGTGCGCGTACTCATCGTTGACCTTCTTCATTGCCCCCAACATGTTTGAAGCATTATCGGTGCACACTTGGACCACATTCAATGGTCCAACCTTACGGATAAAACTTTTCAATTGGTCCCCTATATATGCCGTAGATTTCTTCATACCCGTGGTGTCTATAGACCCCAAGAAGATATCACCTATTGGACATATGAGCATGATATTCATGAGAGGGCAACGTGTAACATTGTCTCACCCGTCCGAGCATATTGTTGCCCCATACTTGGCAATATCTACGCCGGTCTTCTTGTCCACAAGGTCTTTCACTTTTTTTTAGAGGCTCAATGTATGTCGTCCTCATGGCATTGTACGATGGCGATGTATAATCGAAACCCGCCTTTGACGTTGCGAGGGTGGCCTTGATGAAGGCCGGATGTCTAACCACGTTGAATGCAACGTTGGCTTCATAAAAAAATTGTGCCCATAATTCGTCCAATTCTTTTTGTTTTTCTATTTGGTAAGCCTCTGGAAAGCTCCGTTGTCGTACAGATCTTGGTGTTGATGATGCTGTTTGGCTTAGAGGATTTGTGGACTGCGTGTTCTCCTCATTTCGAGTTTCTAAGAAACTACCTTGTTGGATGGATTGGCTAGATCAAGGTTCAGTGGAACATGTTGCTGGTGCGCTAGGAAGGCCAACGATCTCCGCCTCGGTCATCCTAGGTGGAATAATATTCCCGCATCTTTTAAAACGGACCTTAACAGCTGCTGGGGCCTTAGTGCACGAAGTCTTCGTCCATTGTGGATACCCATAGTGTGACATGCACCTCCCACGTTTGTATGCGAACGTGTAATTGCACCAAACACATGTCACTTGAACCTTCTTGTTAAATGTGTACCATGGGGCCCTCTCCTTCGTTTGAGCCCTTTGTTGAGACGACATCACAATAAAATTGGCGCGCAATGTTGTGCCAAAGAGAATCCGCCAAAAGTAATAGGAAATTGTGTGCGTATAGAAAATAATGACCCAAAGGTCACTCACAAACTTGTAGATTCATGCAAGGAGCCCAATGAGGAGTTCCAGGACACGAAGCCACGGATGTGAGGTGAGTCAAGCACATCGCATATAGGTCTTATATAGTGCTGGAGCAGGAGCATCTGGGGCCGGGCGCGCACAAGGGTGGCCGGGCCGCTTTCGATACTGAGGCGGCGCTGCTCGTTGGCGTTCAGCGTCAGCCATTCCTGACGCAGGAGCTTGCCTTCGCGCTCCACTTCCAGCAGGATGCGCGCACCGGCTTCGCTGCTGCCCAACAAGATGCTTGCTGGCTGGCCGGGGGCCACAGTATCGGCCAGCGCCACAAACCAGTCGGGCGTGGCGAAGGGCACGGTGGCGGCCTGCGCGTCGTAGAGCGTGAAATCGAGGTGGGCGGTGTCGGTGTCGGCGGTGAAGGCTTCGAGGCGGTAGCGGCCGGTGGGCAGGGCGGCCAGCGTGGCGCGCAGGTCGAGCACCGGGCTAATTTTGGTATCGAAAGAAAGCGTTTTCACCAGTTCCGGCTTGGCTTCATTCTCATCCGTTTCGGGGGCCGGGCCGGGCACGCCGGGCGGGTTGGGCCGATAGCGAATTGACAATAAACGCAACGTGCCGGCGGCGGGCAGGGGCTCGCCGGTGGCGTTAGTGCTCAGCAGCGTGTAGGTGGGCAGCGCGGTTTTGTCGGCCGCATCGGGCCCGATGAGGCGCAGGCTGAGCGGGTTGCGGCCGATGGGCAGCGAGCGGGTACCGGTGCGGGTTTCGCCGGCCGCGTCGGTCACATCGGCGGTTATTTCGAACAGGTAGCCGGGCTCCCAACCGCGCCGGCCGCCCGGCGCTTTTGGTACCAACGGCGGCGTGAAGGTGAGCGTAAAACGGCCCTCGGCATCGGTGGTGGTGGTGCCATGGGCAATTTCCTGGGTACCCTGGTTGCCGCCGGGCATGAAGCGCCCGCCGAGCCCGCCGTAGCCGTAGCCAAACAGCGGAAACAGCTCGCGGCGCGTGACGCGGTATTGCACCGTGGCGCCGTCGGTGGCCTGGCCGGCGTAGGCGCGGGCGCGGCCGCTGATGGTGAGCGGCTGGCCCAGCTCCGGCCGGCCGGGCACCGAATCGAGGTTGACAAGGAAAGTGGGCCGCTTGTAGTCTTCCACCGCGAAGGCGAGGCTGCCGTGGTCGGTTTGCAGGCTCATTTCGCCATTAAGCAAACCGATGGGCAGTACGATAGAGCCGTTGAAACTCCCGAAATCGGAGGTGGTGAAGGGCAGCGTTTGCACGGTCTGGCCGTTCACGTCCATCAGCCGCACGCTCACCGACTGCCCGGTAACGAGGCTGCTTTTGGCCCGCAGCGTTTCGGTCAGAATGCCTTTGAAATACAGCGTCTGGCCGGGCCGGTAAATGGCGCGGTCAGTGAAGAGGAAGGTGCGGCGCTGGGCTTGTTCGGGCTGGTTGCGGTTGGGCTGGTAGTAGCCGCCCACGTTGCTCAATACGAGCGTGTCCTTGCCGCGCCAGATGCGCACGCTGCTGAGGCGATTGTAGGCGAGGGCATCGGCGGCGGTGTTTTCGGGCGTTAGCAGGGCCGTTTCGCCCGTGGCTTCCGTTCGCGTCGCGATGCCGGTTTGCGTTATCTGCTGGTTGGTTTTGCGGTCGTAATACTGGTAGGTGCCCTGGGCCTGCACCCCAGCCAATGGGGCACCGCTTTGGCGATGTAGCGCCAGCAGCCGGGCCGCACCATTATCGGCGTCGCGCCGGCTCACCGCACTCAGCTCACTCGCCCCCACAAACCCGTAGCTCGTCACCACGCCCGGCCGCTGCTCGGTAGCCTTCGCCGCCTGGTTGCTGATGACGACCAGATAGTAGCCAACGGGCAGCGCCGCGCCGGCCACCCCAAACTTCTGCTCCCGGTAATCCTGCGGATGCGCGGGCACCGGCACCGCCCAGGTGGCAACCGGCGCGGCCCGCAAGGCGCGGGCGTAGCGCTGGGCCACCGTGCGGTTTTTCGCGTCGTACGCCCCCGATTTCTCCCACTCTTTCAGCGAAATGCGGTAGGCCCAGGCGTGGAGTTCCGTCACGTTGCGGGCCGTCAGGTCCAGCCGCCAGGGCTGGTTGGGAATGACGATGTCGGCCGCCGAAAACGCCACTTCCGGCTGCTCAACCTGCTCGCGCAGCTGCCGGGCCCGCACCGCGCCGCGCGACTTTGGAAACCGGGCCTCGGCCTCCCGCGCCAGGCGCACGGCGGCCACATGGTCACCGGCCTCGCGCGCGGCCTCAGCCCGCCGCGCCATAAATTCCGTGCTGATGGGCAGGGCCTTATACGTTTCGGCCAAGCGCGCCAAAGCGGGCTCATACTGCGCGGCGAGGTCGGTATTTTGGGCAATATCGTGCAGGTAGTCCACGCGGCTCAGGTCCACGTCGGCCAGCGCGGCGAGGTTTTGGGGTGCCAGCTGCTGGCGTGCGGCGGTGAGGCGCTGCAACAGGTGCAGCGCGTGCAACTGGCCGTTCAGCGAGTCGGCTTCGGGAGCCAGCAGGCGCAGGGCGGCAAACTCAGCGGCGGGGCCGAATAACTTGGGCTCCGTGAGCTGGAACTGCTGCTCGGGTTTCGTGATGTACAGCTCCTGATTCTTCAGGCCCTCAATGGCGCGCTGGGCCAGCAGGTCATACAGGGTGGGGCGCAGGGCGCGGCCTTCGGCGTCGCCGCCCACGGCCAGGTCGCCGAGGTCAGCCAGGGTGGTTTTGAGCTGCTTTTGCGGCTCGTCTTCCACCGACTGGTCGTAGTGGCGCACGATAGCCGCGCCCAGCCGGCCCATGTCCCAGGTGGCGAGGCCGGTGCCACCGTCGGCGGTTTTCTGGTCGTCGGTAGTGGCGGCCGCGCCGGCGGTGCGTTGGTAGAGGCGGTAGCGGTTCTGGTTGAGGTAGTTGGTATAGAGCTCGGCCAGCAGCGAGTGCAGGATGGGCCGGGCCGGGAAACTGGCGGTTTTCATGTCCTTTTCCAGCAGGGCAATGGCTTTTTCTTCCGCATCCTCCTCCTTGCTCTCCAGCAGCCGGATTTTGTAGAGCAGCGCCCGCACGTAAGCCGGGCTGTTGTTCTCCTTTTTGGCCTGCTGGTAGATGGCCTCCACCAGCGGCGCGGCCGTGGCGGTCTGGTACTTTTTCAGCAGGGCATCAATTTTCTTCCAGCGGGCCGCGTAGGGGCCGGGAGGTGGCGTGGGGGCAGCATGGTCGGCACTGAAAATCATGGTCAGGAGCAGGCAGGCAAGCAGGAACAAACGCATAAGCGGGATGGGATTTACCCCCTAAAGATGCCGGATGGACTTTTATTGCACACGCGCCGCCCGCCAGATGCGACGCAAGGCCCACGTCACTTTCGCGACGCCCGGCTTATTGGCATTCCAGGGGCTACGAAAAAGCCCCGACGCGGGCCTTGTCCTTACCCAAATTTTGAGGAATTCGCTGGAACGGTCCGGTCTGACCGCCCTAGGCGGTCCGACCGGTCGTCGTCCGAACGATTTTCGCCGCTCAACGACCGGTCGGACCGCCTAGGGCGGTCGGACCGGAGCAACGACACTAAATGTGGGTAAGGACAAGCCCTCCCGGCGGGGCATTTTAATCGCAAGACATCATCGTTGGCGAAACCCGCCCTACGCGGCCGAGGCCCGGGCGCTGGCACTCACGGCATTGCCGGTTAGCACGGCTTCGGCCTGGGCCACGTGCCGCTGAATGTGCACCACCAGGAATTCGAGCTGGTCGGTGAGGCGCAACAAAATGAGGGGGAAAATGGCGTTGGGAATGCGTATGGCATTGGCATTTATTTGCCGAGCCAGCAGCACGAGGCGCAGCAATTCGTCAATCTGCCGGCTGAATACCTCCGAAACCGTGCGGGGCAGGCGGGTGCCCGTGGGCGCGTAGCGTTGGGGCGAAACGGTGGGTTTTTCGCTGGCGGGCGCGCGCATGGCTTCAATAAACCGGCGGCCCAGGTAGCCCTGCTTGGCCGTGGCGGCGGGCTTCGACCCATTCGCCTGCGCCTGCTTGATGCGGGCCGCGATACCGGGCAGGTAGTAGCCACCCACAATGTTGAGGTGCTCCAGACACTGGCCGGCGCTCCAGCGGCTGGGGCTGGGCCGGCGGTTCAGCTCCTCGGCACTCAGGGGCCGAAAGCGTTGTTGCGCCTTCACCCGCAGCAGCAGCAGGTCGTTGGTGAGCTGGTCGAAGAAATCATCGGTAGCGCGGGCGGCAGCGGGCATGGGCGCGGGGGTTAACAAGCCGTAAACATACAATTTAGCAGCCGATTCCGAATAATTTCGCATCCGATATTCCTCAAAAGCGCCGCAATCGATGCCAACCCGGTATCTTGGCGGCATGGTAAAACAACGCTTCCTTCTACATCGTGCGCTGGTGGCGCTCCTGGCCGAGTCCGCGCTCGGTGCGCAGGCGCAGGCCGTACCCAACGCTGGCGAGCGCGTGGAAAGCCTCGTTACCTTCGGCGCGCAGTCAGACAAAAACTGGGGCGACGACGATTTCACCCAAACCTTTTTCTTCCTCATTCCTGAAAATCAGCGCACGCCGGTCTACATCCGGGTGTGGGACCCGGACTGCGGCGGCAAAAACGACGACCTGAAAGGCGCCGCCAACACCACTACCTCGTTCAGCCTCTACGGCGGGCCGGGCACGTTCAGCGGCCCGCAGGCCCGCGACCCGCGCCCAACCAATCCCGTGCCCACCGGCCGCCTGCTCGGCAGCAAAACCTTCGGCAACGACTCGCAATACGATGGCAAGTGGTACACATTCGGCCCGCTCAACCCGCTGGAAGGCGAAATGGTAGACGAGTTTAAAGGCCACGTTTTCAAGCTCGTGGCGCGCGGCCTCACCGGCAACGACGGCAACCTGTACCGCTACTTTTTCAGCACCAGCCCCACCACCAATGTGTCGGTCGAAGGCGGCAACGCCTTCACCTACGAATACTGCTTCCGGCTGCCCGCCACGGCCAGCCAAACCACCGTGCACCTCTACCCTTTCGTCAACGACAAGGTGGTGAGCATCAAGCAAAGTAATTTCGATGCCGACAACGCGGCCAGGCTT